>JAODAL010034565.1:0-44089 GCA_025379985.1 Phyllomedusa bahiana
ATTTGTTTTTTTTTCGATCTGATTTTGTGTTACTTGTGGTTCTGGATCTGATCTTGTATTCTTTGTGGTTCTATATGTGACCTTGTGTTCTTTGAGCTTCTGGATCTTCTCTTGTGTTTTATGGGATTCTGGATGTAATCTTATGATCTTTGAGGTTCTCAGTCTGATCTTATGAGCTTTCAGATTCTGGATCTGACCATGTCATCTATGATGTTATGTATCAGAAATTGAGTTATTTGTTATTCTGGAAATGATCATATGTTCTGGTTCTGGAATTGAAAGATATGTTCTATTTGTTTCTTGTTTTCACATAGAGTTCTGTATGTTTTCAATATGATCTTGTTTTCCTTTTGGCCCTGGATCAGATCTTGTGTTCTATTGGGTTCTTGATCTGATCTTGTGTTCTATGCGGTTCTGGATCTGACCTTGTGTTCTTTGAGGTTCTGGATCTGACTTTGCATTCTGTATGTGAACTTGTGTTCTTTGGGGTTCTGGATCAGATCTTGTGTTCTTTGAGCTTCTGGATCTGATCTTGTGATGTTGGTGGTTCTGGATCCGATCTTGTGTTCTTTGTGGTTCTGGATCCGATCTTGTGTTCTTTGAGGTTCTGAATATGATCTTGTATTCTTTAAGGTTCAGGATTTGACCTTGTGTTTTTATTGAGGTTCTAGATCTGATCTTGTATTCTTTGTGGTTCTGTATGTTACCTTGTGTTCTTTGAGGTTCTAGATCTTATCTTGTGACCTTTGAGGTTCTGGATCTGATCTTGTGTTCTTTGGAGTACTGGATCTGATCTTGTGTTCTTTGAGGTTCTGGATCTGATATTGTATTCTTTGAGGTTCTGGATCTGATCTTGTGTTGTTTGGGGTTCTGGATCTGATCTCCTTTCTTTGACATTCTGGATCAGATCTTGTGTTCTTTGAGGTTCTGGATCTGATCTTATATTCTTTGTGGTTCTGTATGTGACCTTGTGTTCTTTGGGGTTCTGGATCTGATCTTGTATTCTTTGTGGTTTTGTATGTGACCTTGTGTTCTTTGGGGTCCTGGATATGATCTTGTGACCTTTGAGGTTCTGAATATGACCTTGTGTTCTTTGGGGTTCTGGATCTGATCTTGTGTTCTTTGGGGTTCTGTATGTGACCTTGTGTTCTTTGAGGTTCTGGGTCTGACCTTGTGATCTTTGGTGTTCTGGATATGACCGTGTGTTCTTTGAGGTTCTGGATCTGACTTTGCATTCTGTATGTGAACTTGTGTTCTTTGGGGTTCTGGATCTGACCTTGTGTTCCTTTTGGTTCTGGATCTGACCTCGTATTCTTTGGGATTCTGGATCTGACCTTGTATTCTTTGGGGTTCTGGATTTGACCTTGTATTCTTTGTGGTTCTGTATGTGACCTTGTGTTCTTAGAGGTTCTGGATCTTATCTTGTGATCTCTGAGGTTCTGGATCTGATATTGTGTTCTTTGCAATTCTGGATCCGATCTTGTGTTCTTTGAGGTTCTGGATGTGACCTTTTTGTTCTATGTGTTTCTTGGTTTCACGTTGTGTTCTATATGCTTTCAATCTGATCTTGTATTCTATGGGGTTCTGGATCAGATCTTGTGTTCCTTGAGGTTCTGGATCTGATCTTGTGTTCTTTGCGGTTCAGTATGTGACATTGTGTTGCTCCCTGCAGCGGATCGATGCATCCAGAACATATATCAAGAGTTCTGTTTGGGTCAGGAGCGAGGATACTCGGGGATAATGGCGGAGCTGCTGCTGCAGGGAGAACTTCCTCTGGACTCTATAAAGGCCAACGTCACCGAGCTGATGGCCGGAGGAGTGGACACGGTACGACGGGCTCAGGAGTCTCTGTCATTCCTTGTATTCTGCTTGTATACAGTGGTAGACCACCGGCGACCCTCTAGCACTGGACTGTAGCTTCTCCCGAGGAAGGGGAGCGCAATCAAGGTAGGATAGAGTGGTCTGGAATCAATTCAGAGAGCCCCAAAAGAACATCACTACAAAGACCTGCGATAGGACATCACTGCATCGAGACCCCCAATAGGACAGCACTAGGCAGAGACCCCCAATAGAACACTACACAGAGACCCCAAATAGAACACTACACAGAGACCCTCAATAGAACCTCACTACACAGAGACCCCAACAGGACAACACTACACAGAGACCCCAAATAGAACCTCACTACCCAGGGACCCCCAATTTCAAGTCAGAATATGGTGACTCTGGGGCAGATGCCGTGCGGGGTAAAACATGGTGACCCTGGGGCAGACAGCGTGCGGGGTAAAACATGGTAACCCTGGGGCAGACAGCATGCAAGGTAAAACATGATAACCCTGGGGCAGACAGCATGCAAGGTAAAACATGATAACCCTGGGGCAGACAGCGTGCGTGTAAAAATGATAACCCTGGGGCAGACAGCGTGCGGGGTAAAACATGGTGAGCATATGGCAGAACTCTTATTTGGGTCTGACTCTTGTCTTCTTGCTCTTTTCACACAACTCTACCCTTACCCACCACCCACTTTTTTGGGTGTCTTGGGTCTGACTCCCGTGTTCTTGCTCCTCTCAGACAGCCATGCCCTATCTCTTCACCCTCTTTCTTGGGTATCTTGGGTCTGACTCGTCTTCTTGCTCCTCTCAGACAGCCATGCCCTTACTCTTCACCCTCTCTTTTGGGTTTGACTCTCGTCTTCTTTGCTCCTCTCAGACAGCCATGCCCTTACTCTTCACCTTCTTTCTTGGGAATCTTGGGTCTGACTCTCATCTGCTAGCTCCTCACAGACAGCCATGCCCCTACTCTCGACCCTCTTGTTTGGGAATCTTGGGTTTGACTCTCGTCTTCTTGCTCCTCTCAGACAGCCATGCCCTTACTCTTCACGCTCTTTCTTGGGCATCTTGGGTTTGACTCTCATCTTCTTGCTCCTCTCAGACAGCCATGCCCATACTGTTTACCCTCATTCTTGGGAAACTTGGGGTTGTCTCTCGTCTTCTTGCTCCTCTCAGCCATGCCCTTGCTCTTCACCCTCTTTCTTGGGTATCTTGGGTCTTACTCCCATTTTCTTGCCCCTCTCAGACAGCCATGCCCTTACTATTTACCCTCTTTCTTGGGAATCTTGGGTCTGACTGTTGTCTCCTTGCCCCTCTCAGACAGCCATGCCCTATCTCTTCACCATGTTTTGGGACTCTTGGGTTTGACTCTCATCTTCTTGCTCCTCTCAGACAGCCATGCCCTTACTCTTCACCTTCTTTCTTGGGACTCTTGGGTCTGACTCTCATCTTCTTGCTCCTCTCAGACAGCCATGCCTGTACTCTTTACCCTCTTTCTTGGGTATCTTTGGTTTAACTCTCTTCTTCTTGCCCCTCTCAGACAGCCATGCCCATACTGTTTACCCTCATTCTTGGGCAACTTGGGGTTGTCTCTCGTCTTCTTGCTCCTCTCAGCCATGCCCTTGCTCTTCACCCTCTTTCTTGGGTATCTTTGGTTTAACTCTCTTCTTCTTGCCCCTCTCAGACAGCCATGCCCATACTGTTTACCCTCATTCTTGGGCAACTTGGGGTTGTCTCTCGTCTTCTTGCTCCTCTCAGCCATGCCCTTGCTCTTCACCCTCTATCTTGGGTCTTACTCCCATTTTCTTGCCCCTCTCAGACAGCCATGCCCTTACTATTTACCCTCTTTCTTGGGAATCTTGGGTCTGACTGTTGTCTCCTTGCCCCTCTCAGACAGCCATGCCCTATCTCTTCACCATGTTTTGGGAATCTTGGGTTTGACTCTCGTCTTCTTGCTCCTCTCAGACAGCCATGCCCTTACTCTTCACCCTCTTTCTTGGGAATCTTGGGTCTGACTCTCATCTTCTTGCTCCTCTCAGACAGCCATGCCTGTACTCTTTACCCTCTTTCTTGGGAATCTTGGGTTTGACTCTCATCTTCTTGCTCCTCTCAGAAAGCCATGCCCTTAGTCTTCACGCTCTTTCTTGGGCATCTTGGGTTTGACTCTCATCTTCTTGCTCCTCTCAGACAGCCATGCCCTTACTCTTCACCTTCTTTCTTGGGAATCTTGGGTTTGACTCTCGTCTTCTTGCTCCTCTCAGACAGCCATGCCTGTACTCTTTACCCTCTTTCTTGGGTATCTTTGGTTTAACTCTCTCTTTTTTGCCCCTCTCAACCAAGCCATGCCCATACTGTTTACCCTCATTCTTGGGCAACTTGGGGTTGGGCTCTCGTCTTCTTGCTCCTCTCAGCCATGCCCTTTCTCTTCACCCTGTTTCTTGGGTATCTTGAGTCTTACTCCCGTTTTCTTGCCCCTCTCAGACAGCCATGCCCTTACTATTTACCCTCTTTCATGGGAATCTTGGGTCTGACTGTTGTCTCCTTGCCCCTATCAGACAGCCATGCCCTTACTCTTCACCCTCTGTATTGGGCAGGTGGGGTTTGACTCTCGTCTTCTTGCTCCTCTCAGACAGACATGCTCATACTATTTACCCTCTTTCTTGGGAATCTTGGGTTTGACTCTCGTCTTCTTGCTCCTCTCAGACAGCCATGCCCTTACTCTTCACGCTCTTTCTTGGGGCTCTTGGGTTTGACTATCGTCTTCTTACTCCTCTCAGACAGCCATGCCCTTACTCTTCACCATGTTTTATGAATCGTGGGATTGACTGTCGTCTTCTTGCTCCTCTCAAAAGCCATGGGCCCTTACTCTTCACCCTCTTTCTTGGTCGGTACTCTCGCGTCTCCCCCTTCAGACAGCCATGGGCTCTCTCTTCACTAAGTTTTGGGAATCTTGGGTTTGACACTTGTCTTTTTGGTTCTCTCAGACAGTCATGCCCTATCTCTTCACCAAGCTTTTGGAATCTTGGGTCCGACTCTCGTCTTCTTGCTCCTCTCAGCCATGCCCTTGCTCTTCACCCTGTTTCTTGGGTATCTTGAGTCTTACTCCCGTCTTCTTGCCCCTCTCAGACAGCCATGCCCTATCTCTTCACCATGTTTTGGGAATCTTGGGTTTGACTCTCATCTTCTTGCTCCTCTCAGGCAGCCATGCCCTTACTCTTCACCCTCTTTCTTGGGTATCTTGGCTTTGACTCTCGTCTTCTTGCTCCTCTCAGACAGCCATGCCCTTACTCTCCACCCTCTTTCTTGGGTATCTTGGGTTTGACTCTCGTCTTCTTGGTTCTCTCAGACAGTCATGCCCTTACTCTTCACCCGCTGTCTTGGGTATCTTGGGTCTGACTCTCGTCTTCTTGCTCCTCTCAGACAGCCATGCCCTTACTCTTCACCCTCTTTCTTGGGTATCTTGGGTTTGACTCTCGTCTTCTTGGTTCTCTCAGACAGTCATACCCTTACTCTTCACCCTCTTTCTTGGGTATCTTGGATCTGACTCCTGTCTTCTTGCTCCTCTCAGACAGCCATGCCCTTACTCTTCACCCTCTGTATTGGGCATCTTGGGTTTGACTCTCGTCTTCTTGCTCCTCTCAGACAGCCGTGCCTTACTCTTAACCCTCTTTCTTTGGCATCTTGGGTTTGACTCCCGTCTTCTTGGTCCTCTCAGACAGCCATGTGCTATCTCTTCACCAAGTTTTGGGAATCTTGGGTCTGACTCTCGTCTTCTTGCTCCTCTCAGACAGCCATGCCATTACTCTTCACCCTCTTTCTTGGGTTTGACTCTCGTCTTCTTGCTCCTCTCAGACAGCCATGCCCTTACTCTTCCCCCTCTTTTCTGGGCATCTTGGGTTTGACTCCCGCCTTCTTGCTCCTCTCAGACAGCCATGTGCTCTCTCTTCACCAAGTTTTGGGAATCTTGGGTCTGACTCTCGTCTTCTTGCTCCTCTCAGACAGCCATGGCCACTTAATCTTCACCTTCTTTCTGGTATCTTGGTTGACTCTCATCTTCTTGCCCCTCTCAGACAGAAAACTACAAAGCCACACTTACAACTCAATGGCTGGTGGATACACTGAATCCCATTAGCAGGCGTCTCTGCCCCTTGTGCTGCATGGGAAAAGATAACAGGTGCCATTAATTAATGAGCAAATGCTCTAGATACTAGTTCACACCAACATGCAAAAAGCCACAGACAGCCATGCCCTATCTCTTCACCATGTTTTGGGAATCTTGGGTTTGACTCTCGTCTTCTTGTTCCTGTCAGACAGCCATGCCCTTCCTCTTCACCCTCTTTCTTGGGAATCTGGGGTCTGACTCTCGTCTTCTTGCTCCTCTCAGACAGCCATGCCCTTCCTCTTCACCCTCTTGTCTTTTGGGAAATTCTTAAGGTTTTGACTCCTGTCTTCTTGCTCCTCTCAGACAGCCATGCCCGCACTCTTCACCCTCTTTCCTGGGTTTGACTCCCGTCTTCTTGGTCCTCTCAGACAGCCATGTGCTATCTCTTCACAAAGTTTTGGAATCTTGGGTCGTGACTCTCGTCTTCTTGCCTCCTCACAGACAGCATGCCATTACACTTCACCCTCTTATACCTGTTATCTGGGTTTGACTCTCGTCTCTTGCTCCTCTCAGACAGCCAGCCCTTACTCTCACCTTCTTTCTTGGTATCTTGGTTGACTCTCCTTCTTGCTCCTCTCAGACAGCCAAGCCCCTTACTCTTCACCTTCATTCTTTGGATCTTGGGTCTGACTCCCCATCTCTTGTTCCTCTCAGACACCTTGTGCTATCTCTTCACCAGGTTTTGGAATCTTGGGTGTGACTCTCGTCTTCTTGCTTCCTCTCAACAGCCATGGCCCTTTACTCTTCACGCTCTTTCTTGGGCATCTGGGGTCTGACTCTCGTATTCTTGCTCCTCTCAGACAGCCATGCCCTTACTCTTCATGCTCTTTCTTGGGCATCTTGGGTTTGACTATCGTCTTCTTGCTGCTCTCAGACAGCCGTGCCCTTACTTTTCACCTTCTATGTTGGGTATCTTGGCTATGACTCACGACTTCTTGCTCCTCTCAGACAGCCATGCCCTTACTCTTCACCATGTTTTGGGAATCTTAGGTTTGACTCCTGTCTTCTTGCTCCTCTCAGACAGCCATGCCCTTACTCTTCACCCTCTTTCCTGGTTTGACTCCCGTCTTCCCTTGGTCCTCCAGACAGCCATGCCCCTTAATCTTCACCTTCTTTTTTGGGTATCTTGGGTTTGACTCTCGTCTTCTTGCTCCTCTCAGGCAGCCATGCCCTTACTCTTCACCCTCTTTCCTGGGTTTGACTCCCGTCTTCTTCGTCCTCTCAGACAGCCATGCCCTTACTCTTCACCTTCTTTCTTGGGTATCTTGGGTTTTACTCTCGTCTTCTTGCTCCTCTCAGGCAGCCATGCCCTTACACTTCACCCTCTTTCCTGGGTTTGACTCCGCTACTTGTCCTCTCAGACAGCCATGCCCTTACTCTTCACCCTCTTTCTTGGGTATCTTGGGTTTGACTCCCGTCTTCTTGGTCCTCTCAGACAGCCGTGCCCTTACTTTTCACCCTCTTTCTTGGGAATCTTGGGTCTGACTCTTGTCTTCTTGCTCCTCTCAGACAGCCATGCCCGCACTCTTCACCCCCTTTCCTGGGTTTGACTCCCGTCTTCTTGGTCCTCTCAGACAGCCGTGCCCTTACTTTTCACCCTCTATCTTGGGAATCTTGGGTCTGACTCCCGTCTTTTTGCCCTTCTCAGACAGCCATGCCCTTACTCTTCACCCTCTTTGAGTTGGCACGGAATCCCTCTGTACAGAGAGAACTGAGAAACGAGATTCACAAAGCGGAAGCCCAGAGACCTAAAGACTTGAACCAGCTGCTGAACCTCATGCCTCTACTGAAGGGAGCCATCAAGGAGACACTACGGTAAGCGCTATGGATTTCAGGTCATGTCCTGCTGGCCTGGAGGGCTCCTCTTCCGTCCCTCATGAGTTGACAGCTGGGGGGACCATAGGATTTGATAAGCCAGGCATACTGTGTGCTATTGCTCTCTGTTGTCTGCAGGTTGTATCCTGTGGGGATCACAGTCCAGAGACATCTGACTAAGGACATCACGCTGCACAACTACCACATTCCCGCCGGGGTGAGACATCTGCTTGTAGTGTGTCCTGATTACGAGATGCTGACTCTATAGGATTTGTAGGATGGGGTCACCACAGGGGTCCCCAAATTATGACTAAACCCTACAGGGACAACTGTACACCAGAAGAAGAGACCCGAACATACTGCAACCTGCCAGTTCTGCCTTCATCAACCCCATATATTGTAGCTTATTTACACCGGCAATGCACACATGCCGTACTGTGCTCGATATGATACCCCCTCCACATCCCCCCATGTGTCGTCCTGTATCCCCCTATTATACCCCATCACGTCTTGTCTTGTACACCTCTAATACACCCCCTCTACTCCCCCCACGTCTCATCCTGTACCCCCCAATTACACCCCCTCTACTCCCCCCATGTCTCATCCTGTATTCCCCTATTACACCCCCTCTACTCCCTCACGTCTCGTCCTGTATCCCCCTATTATATCCCCTCTACTCCCCCCACGTCTCGTCCTGTATCCCCCTATTATATCCCCTCTACTCCCCCCACGTCTCGTCCTGTATCCCCCTATTATATCCCCTCTACTCCCCCCACGTCTCATCCTGTATTCCCCTATTACACCCCCTCTACTCCCCCCACCTCTCGTCTTGTACATCCCTATTACACCCCCTCTACTCCCCCCACGTCTCGTCCTGTACCCCCCTATTATTACCCCCTCTACTCCGAGCTGAGTCACACTCCAGTGGCTCGTGTAAGGGGACAGTTGCAGCCTATGTCCCCAGGCCCATGACACCGCCAACACAGGATCCGGCCCGGACTCATCTGAGCTCGCTCTAGCCCGGACCATCCGCTGGGACCTATTCCTTTCCTCCATAGAGTCCCCCTTGACCCCCTCCTATGGGACACTTCTTCCCCCCCATATATATGGGACAGTCATACCGGATACTCCGAGTATTTTCTGTTCCAGGGTTGGGGTGTCCAGAGATTAACAGCCTGTAGCACAAGTCCTCCGTAGCTTTGTAACCTTCCACGAGGTTTACGAGGTGCTCCTGCATCCCTTGGGGTCACCTTGTCCGACCCAGCGCTGGATTCTGAGGGAGACAGCGGATGAACTTGTCGAAAAAAAAAAGAAAATAAACAGGAAAAAAAGGGAAAATAAAAAAAGGGATAAAAAAAAAATAACAAAACGACCTTCTCTACCAATCTGCCAGCGTAGACTCCTCCGCTGTACCACTTTTTCACCAATGATCAGTCGTACATCTGGGACCGGCTGGTAGTGGTGGAATAAGTCCATTACTGCACCCGTCGGGGCCCGCACGTTGGCATTCACCCCCAAGCGAGCCAGATCCGCCCTTTAGTTTAGCAGTCTCCCGAGGCGTCCTCCTCGCTGAGTCGAAGTACGCTTTTTGTGCTCCCCCTTAGAAAGGGCGCCACTAACCTCAGCCCCACTGAGCCCCTGGAGCTTCTGCCCTCTGCAGCCGTGTCAAAACCATGATATAGGCCTCCAATGTCCTGTGATGTCAACTTCTGCATGGACACTGTACCGCAGCCACGAGCGGCGAGCTGAACTTGGGCACCTCTGGACACTTTGCGCCACCGCCAGACTTGCTCTTGGAGCTGCTTTTGATAAGGCTGCTGCTCCTGAAGGGCGAGACGTTAGCCTCTATCAACAGCGGTTTGCTTTTCTGCCTGGCTCTCATAGCATCATCGTGCACCTTTTGTTTACTCGCCGTCATTAGTTGGAAGGCTACTGTTAGCCTGGATCAGCTCTGCTTCAGGACTCGTCCATCTTGGCCTCTCTGCTTGTTGCACTGCTGCAGCTTTACCCAGGACATAAGGCTCACAGTCCTCTCCAGACACTTTCAGGTCTGTTGCCCTAGCAACAGTTTTATGCTACTGCAAAGTCCTTTTAAACGCGTTATGTCTCTTAAGTCTGTAAGCCCGCCATCCGAGACACCACATGTGAGAGTAGTGCCACAAAAGGTAGGCAGTACGGGCTTCCACACAGTGACGCGATGTGAAACTTAAGTCCAGCGCTGCCTAGGGTTTATTGGCAGTGAAACTTAACACGAAGGCCTTAAGTTCAGTGCCAAAACACAAACAAAAATGCTGCTCGTCTGAGCTCTACTAACAAGGATTCCTTTCTGTCTTTGCACAGGTAAGTAGATCCCAGCGTGGTTTCCCACTTAGCAGCAGAGGTCCACACAAAAACAACACAAGCCTGCACCAGGCTTTATAGCCCTAAATCCACCTCACCTGGGGCGTGGGACCGGCCACCCACCCTGCGCGGTGACCACTCCAGGAGAAGCCGACCCAACTAAACGACTGAACCGTTATACAATACTGTGTCAGTTAATCATGGTGTTACTGACACCTAAACGTCGGCCTTCCTTCACGAGCCCAGCCTCCTGTACCCGTTCATCCATATACCATACATCCAACTCTCCCGTTTTGGCCGGGGGGGTCCCGCTATATGGGGTCCCCTCCCGCCCTCCCGGGGGTGGTGGCATTCCTCCTGCCGCCAGCAGGCGGCGGGGCTCTTTAAATGGCCGCGGCGCCGGAGTAGCACTAGTGCGCTACTCTGGCGCCGCCGGGCCGCTCCTACAGGCGGGTGAAGCGGCCGCTGCGCCCGCTTCACCCGCCCGGAGTCTCGCTGTGCAGGGAGGAGGCACATACAGGTCAGCGGCGCAGGGGGAAGTGAGAGCAGCCGCGCGTCACTCCCCTGCAGCCGCGCGTCACTTCCCCTGCGCCGCCGACCTGTATGTGCGGCGCACACAGCCGGCGCCGGACATACAGGGGGAGGAGGGAGCGATCCCTCCTGCCTCCTCCCTGCACAGCGAGACTCCGTGGCGGGGTGAAGCGGGCGCAGCGGCCGCTTCACCCGCCTGTAGGAGCGGCCCGGCGGCGCCAGAGTAGCGCACTAGCGCTACTCCGGCGCCGCGGCCATTTAAAGAGCCCCGCCGCCTGCTGGCGGCAGGAGGAATGCCAACTCCCCCGGGAGGGCGGGAGGGGACCCCAAATAGCGGGACCCCCCCGCCAAAAACGGGAGAGTTGGCATGTATGCTATGGACCGAAGCTTGTCACCGAGAGGCCTGGGCTCGGTGAAGGAAGGCCGACAGCTTAGGTTTCAGTAGCGCTATGTTACTGACACAGTATTAGTATAGCGGTTCCAATCCGCTTAGTCTGGGTCGGCTTTTCTGGAGTGGTCAAAGAGCAGGGTCGGCGGCGCAGGGGGAAGTGACGCGCGGCTGCAGGGGAGTGACGCGCGGCTGCTCTCACTTCCCCCTGCGCCGCTGAGGAGATCGGTCGGGAGCTGGCCGAGCTGCAGGAGCCTGGTGAGGTAAGTGGATTTTATTATTATTATTTTTATTAGCTATAGGGGGGGGGGCTCTGCCTGGCAACAGAGGGGGCACTACCTGGCAACAGAGGGGGCACTACCTGGCAACAGAGGGGGCACTACCTGGCAACACACGGGACATCAACCTGCCAACACAGGGGGCACTACCTGGCAACAGAGGGGAAATCTACCTGGCAACAGAAGGGGGCATCTCCCTGGCAACAGAGGGGGCACTACCTGGCAACAGAGGGGACACTACCTGGCAACAATGGGGCACTACCTGGCAACAATGGGGGCATCTACCTGGCAACAGAGGGGGCACTACCTGGCAAAAAAATGGGGGCACTACCTGGCAAACAATGGGGGCACTACCTGGCAACAGAGGGGCCATCTACCGGCCAACAGAGGGGGCATCTACCTGGCAACAATGGGGGCACTAGCTGGCAACTATGGGGGCACTAGCTGGCAACAGAGGGGACATCTACCTGGCAACAGAGGGGACATCAGCTGGCAACAATGGGGGCACTAGCTGGCAACAGAGGGGGCACTAGCTGGCAACAGAGGAGGCACTACCTGGCAAACAATGGGGGAACTACCTGGCAACAATGGGGGCACCTGCCTGGCTAACAAGGGGCATCTACTTGGCTACAAGGGGGCATCTACCTGCCTGTAAGGGGCACTACCTGCTTATGGGGGTTACTACCTGGCTATAAGGGCATCTACTTGGCTTTCTTCCAAAGCCGTTATGCAGTTAGGTGGAGTGGGTGTGGCTTTTTAAAGGGGGCGTGGCATACTGGAAAGATGGGTGTGTCCATGCAAATTTTTGACGCGCTACGCGCGTCGCCATCTAAAATCTCCTGCTTCTTCATTTTCAAAAGGTGGCAACTATGGTCCATAGGCTTCCTAACGCCACATAGGACAGTACCCTAGGGGAAAAATACCTTCCCTAGGCTACACCGCCTGCCACCTTCTCACAAGGGTTATATAATAGAGGAGAGAAGCTGAGGTTTGTGATATATAGGGTTATATGATAGAGAGGAGCTAAGCTCTGTGATATATAGGGTTATATGATAGAGGAGAGAAGCTGAGCTCTGTGATATATAGGGTTATATGATAGAGGGAGAGAAGCTGAGCTATGTGATGTATAGGGTTATATGATAGAGGGAGAGGAGCTGAGCTCTGTGATACATAGGGTTATATGATAGAGGAGAGAAGCTGAGATTTGTGATATATAGTGTTATATAATATAGGAGAGAAGATGAGCTCTGTGATATATAGGGTTATATGATAGAAGAGAGAAGCTGAGCTCTGTGATATATAGGGTTATATGATGGAGGGAGAGAAGCTGAGCTCTGTGATATATAGGATTATATGAGAGAGGAGAGTAATAATCATTTGTTGCAATTTGGACCAAAGAAATGTATGGTATGTGATGATTTTGTGCTAATTTATTAATAGAAAAAAACTATTGGAGCATATAGAAATACATGGAAAATATAAAAAAAAAAAAAAAATTTTAAAAAATGAACCCTAAGTGTCCCTCTGCAATCATTCGAAAATTTGGGATGTATGCCTCAGTTTGATATAGCATTTTTTTAGGTGTGTGGTGTTCCTTTGCATCAGATGACAATGGCTCCATTTTATTTTTACAGTTCAATGTGTCCACTGTACAGGTCCCTAAAGAAGCTCCATGTCCTTGAATGGGCTGAACTACAGTACTGTCAATCCTGCTGCTAACAAACAGGAAGTAGTTGGTAATGTTTGAGCACCTACTTACTTTATTCAGTTTACACTAGCACCCGAGTGTGCGTAGATAGTTCCACCACCAGCAATTCTTCCAAGGGTTTGAAAGAGGAAGCTAACTGCCAGTACCAAATATTGAAGAAAGAAGCCTCCTTCTGATACAAGGACTCCAGGGTATCACCTATGAGTTTCAGTCAAAACATGGAATTAAAGGGGTTGTCTCACTACAAGGATTGCTTTCTATGTTAAAGATCTTGCAAGAACAAGTCACTTTGCAATATATGTCCATTAACAGTGTCCTACCTATTCCTAGATATCCCGTCTTGTATGGGCTGCATCAGCTGCTCAGGTCGCTATAGCTACAGACCTGTTTGATCTCTCCTGATAGGCTGCCAGTGCTGGTTGCTATAGCTACAGACCTGGCTTGTAATGCAGCCTTTTAGAAGCCAGTAAACACGCCCCCGAATTCAAAATGAATCCAAGAAAACAGGACTGAGGTAAGATGAATCAATGCAGTGAGACAACCCATTTAAGCTCATGGCAACATGGATCTGTTGCAGTAGGATGAGTGTGATCAAGAGATGTATCATGAACATAGACTGTTTGTCCGGGTACCATGCAGGCAAACTTCTTTGCTCACAAGTCTCAGCATACTCACATACCTTGGGTATTGTGCTAGGGATAAGTGGCTGAGTCCTCAGTTGGGTCCATTTTGGTAGCTGAGGCAGCCTGGAGGACTGCAAAATAGCCAAGGTAGAACATCATTGCCTGTCAGGCCTGTAAGTGTACATATACATTCCAATATCAGTAGCACACTATCAACTAAAAGAGCTATCAAAAGGCACATAGGCATTTTTGAAAAAGCATTTCTGCTACCTAGGATACATGGAAAATTTTGAGGTTCATAGTTCACATTTTTGATCAAAACTGTTTAAGCCCACTTCCTTGTTGGCTGCCTCCTTGTTGGTTTTTCACACTCCACCCACCTTCACAGGTTTTTAAATCTAAAGCAGTGTACCTGGTAGCTGGTGCCTTCACTCTTTGAAGTATGGAGTTCTGAATAGGCCCTAGAGAGAGAAAACGATAGTGTAGAACCCACCTGCATTTGAGGTCCCGTTGAAGTTTCAGAGGTGGGCTTAAGCAGTTTTGATAAAAAATGTGAACTAAGAACCTCAAAAATTTTCATGTATCCTAAGTAGCAGAAATGCTTTTTCAAAAATTCCTATGTGCCTTTTGATAGTTTCTTTAGTTGATAGTGTGCTACTGATATTGGAATGTATATGTATATTGCTGCCACACCAGTGTGCACCTATGCTCATTTTTTTTTTTTTAAATTTGGGGATGTGCAAAGCCAAATATTGTTTTCTAGGCCTGTAAGCGCAGCCTAGGTAGTAGGCCCATTTGGGACAGTCCAGTCATGGAAGTAGTGGGCTAAGTCCTGTAGGTAGTGGAAAGGGTAGTAAAGAGGGGTCTCTAAGAACAGAGTCCAAATATGCCAGACTATCCACAGCTGTTTTAGGAGGACAATTAGAGGTGAGCCTTAGTAAGGCCTAGTGGCACCAGCAAAGGTAAGCTGCCCACTGAGCTATTATTTGGTAAAACACTACATCTGGCTTGGTGTTCTGTGTGAAGTAACGCAGCCCAGGGAAAAAACTTTTGTAAAGAGATTAGAAACCTGAAAATAATTTGAAGCATTGAATACTATTATATTCCTATTTCTGTTATATTATATGTAACATTTCAGAAAAAGTGAATGCTACCAATGTGCTTTTATGACTACGTTGAGAGTTGCAACCGCCAAGATTTCCATACCATTGTTTGTCTGGATTAGGCTTGGCTCACATCTGCATCGTAGCTTCTATTCAGAGTTCAAAAATGTTGTAAAAAATAACACAATGATGGACACCACGACGGAAACCCGACAAGCCGTTCGTTAGGTGCTCTCCTCAAGGAGAGATCTTCCCTTCCTGACCCCTTTGTACTCAATGTGATCTGTTGGGTGTCGAATGGAACCTCTGATGCCAATGTGGACCTGGACTTACACTGGTTTACTTTTTGTCTTCTTTAAAGGAAACATGCCAAACCCCATGCCACAAGCTGGCCCTACTGAAAAGAGGATTTTCACTTTAACAGTTTCTTTGTATTTCCTGCTGTAGTCTGACAAATTGAATCCAGCACCAACCATTCATGAATAAAAGTCATTTTCCCAAAGCATTCAGTTGAAGAAGCTTTTTCATTTTCTATTCACTCTGTATATAATTGTCTATATAACTCTGTGTACAAAACACTTGCGAGGATCCTGTGATGACGGTCCGCCAATTCAAAATTCTTGCTTTAATTTCCTCCAGGATAATTATTTTGGTGAGAGGTTTAGGAAAAGATTTGTAAACCCAAATGACATTTTAATTACGCTTGGAAAAAGCGGGTGATAGATAAAGGTTTAAATATAAAACACGGCCAAAATCAATCACATAAGAAAAATAACTGAACAAATGGCAACTCATAAAACATGTACATATCAACATTATCCACCAATCACATGGTGGGAATACATGTTTACAAAGATAGCCCAGAGTTAAAGGGGTTGTCTCGCTACAAAGAATAGCTTTCAAATTGTAGGGAACACAAAATAAAGACATTTTCCAAATATATTGCTTTGTTCCTCTGTTTATGTTAAGGAGATACAAGTGAATTAATCACCTCCCTGGCTATTTCAGTTCCCTCAGTGACCGACCTGTGTATATCTCTCCCCCCTGCTGTTTGTTCTATGTGATAGCAGTGAGTGAAGTCATCACACAGGTTGCAGCAGCCTCTGTGCTGCCGGGCAGTAAAAAGCTTGATTTATCTAAAGTAAACAGCTCTAATTAGGGCTTTTGTTTGAGGGATCAGATAAAAAGTCCTGCTTGTAGTTTCAGAGAAGCTTCTGAGCTAATCTGAACTAATTAGCAACTGAAAACACAGAGTTGAATACACCAGGGAGCTGTATTCAAATTACAGTCAGGAAGTGGCAGAGTATTTCATTCATGCATCCTATGAAACTCTGTAGGGAGACAACTCCTTTAAGTATTTGTATAAAAGATACTTGTCAACCCTCCCATTTTTTCCAGGAGACTCTTGAAAACCGGTTCAGGGGTCGGATCTGGAGAGTTTGCTGGGGTGAGGCTAAAATGTCTGGGAATCAAAAGACAAAATGTTGACAAGTATGGTATTACACCAGATGGACTTTAAAGGGGTTTTGCCACGATGTAATGTTGACGTGGTATCCTCCAAAATGGCTATTTAATCACTTTTCTAAATATATGTCATTAAAAAAAGTGAAGCCTGTGAGAGCTACAGCCTAACTAAGACCCCCTTAGTTTCCTTACAGTTTACATAAGACACAACGAGGACACTGACAGAAGCTGATCTGGCCAAGCTTGCGTTGTCTGCACTTATCTGATGACAGGGAACATGAAGGAGCTTGCAAGGGAATGGGGAGAAAAAGCAGTGAGTGAGCCTGTGTCTTTGTATAGAGAATCCACTGGTTGTAATGTAATTATTTGAGTAAACTTTGCACACTGAGGACATAGCGTGACAGGGTTTACATTACACTGCTGCTAGTGTTATATCCAGCACAGACATAGCAGCCCAGAGAAAATCAGTGTGCTCATGATGTAGACTTCCTGGCTCTCCCCCTGCACAATGGACTCTTCCAGCTCAGAAGCAGCACAACTGTCAACATAATCATCCAACAAGCTGTCAAAGGGCCAGCGCTTTATTATAAACTGAATCACAAGTGAAATGCTTTGATTTTCCTAATGAAGCATATTTAAGGAAGTGTTTGTATTTTAGTCTCCTGTTACTTTCATGATGTTATCCTGGAGGTGATAGGTCCTCTTTAAGGTGACTGAGCAGGTTTCTAAACATTAACAGAGCCTTTGGGCAGAGAGGTTGCAGGAAGGTGAGGAAGAAATGATGGTCCCCTAATGAAGTAGATCACAAATTTTCATATAATAGTATGTATTAATTATTTATGTAAAGAAGGTTTAATGATGGGCCATGTTTGAATGCAATCTTTAGATTGTTAATGGGCTTATAGGGAGTCCTAGTTAATTTCCAGACTGTTTTGATGATTTTCTTTTATAAGTGTATCTTATAAATAAGAACATGTTACCAAACTACGTACCATAATTACTCAAAATAGAATGTGCTCTAAGCAAAAAAGGAAACCTACAGTTCAAAAGACACCTTTGGTAAAGATTACACTGTGCACCTTCAGTAATCCTTTGTGCTTGACCCACTAATGTACTAAAACAGTCCTTGATGGCTTTTGTCTTGATGCCCAGCATGAATTCTTATCTTTTTACTTATTGTTCTATTCTCAAATGTACTTTTTTTTTCTTTTATTTGTGGAATACATTGCTTCCCTGGTGTTTCTGTATACAGATAAATAATAACTATTATCCAACGGTAACAGCCCATTGGACCACAATTATCTGTGACCTGTATACAGAATTCACATCTCTGTATGACCTCCAAACCCTCTCTGCAGAGGAAATTGCAGTGACCATGCGCATAACTAAAGCCTTGGCAGTTTTTGAAGAGATTGAAGAGCTTGGGCCAAAAAAATTGTGCTTTCGAATAGGGAATCACAGGTTGGTAGCATTCTACTATCCTGGTACTACTATGTGGGTTCTCTGATATATGGAGCCATTATTCATACCTTTAAAACTTTCCAAATTTGCTGCCGCTTAATATTTTGATGTCACTAGGTGTTTGTGACCCTACATCACATTCGGTATTGGGCCCCTATGAATTCTAGCTAAGCCACTGCAGATTTTTTTATGCCGATCAGGTTGTTAATGTGGTTTGTTAAAACAATATACTGCATTTTATAGTGGAATTACAGTCTGAATCCTGCCAACGTAATTCCGTAACACATACACAGGTACATATTTTACAAGCTGCCAGTCACACGGTTACATTTTTGCATTTGAATAGTATTTTTTTCTGTTTGCAATCTTACTTATACTATCTTTTTAACAGCCTCCACTTTATCATGTCATGTTGAATGCACGAGATGTCACAAGCGCTTTCAATTAAATTGACAATCAGGTTTCATCTTGTTCGAATGTAACAATTTTAATGTAAGAATCAAAACAAAATAATTTATTTCTTTAAAAGTGAGCCCTGCTATGATAGAAAAATGACACTGTGTAATCATGAAATGAATATGATTCAATTTGTACAGCAGGTCAATGTAAAAATTAATGCTGTTAATTAAGCAGTGCGTAGAGCTGTAATGGGAGTCACATAATGTGACAGACAGGAGTGTGTGTAAGAGAATTAATGTGCCCTTACCGTATCTGAATTTAATTAGCAAAAGTCACCGTTCCCTGTAATAGAGTAAGGAAAAGTTTGCTGTTATATAACTGAGGAACATATTTTCTTATTATGCCAGCTCATACCGATGAGCTCTTCCTCTCTAGATGGATTTAAGTTGAAAGCTATGTCTACCTTCATACCTTTAGAGCATCTAAAAGAAAAAAATAAGCAACTTAAAAAAAAATGTACAGTATCTCACAGAAGTGAGTACACCCCTCACATTCTTGTATATATTGTATGATATCTTTTCATGGGACAACACTGAAGATATGACACTTAGATACAATGTAGAGTAGTCAATGTACAGCTTGTATAACAGTGTAAATTTGGTCTGCCCTCAAAATATCTTAACATACAGCCATCAATGTCTAAACCACTGGCAGCAAAAGTGAGTACACCCCTAAGTGAAAATGGACAAATTGTGCCCAAAGTGTCAATATTTTGTGTGGCCACCATTATTTTCCAGCACTGCCTTAACTCTCTTAGGCATGGAGTTCAATAGAGCTTCACAGGTTGCAGCCACTGGAATCCTCTTTCACTCCTCCATGATGACATCACGGAGCTGGTGGATGTTAGAGACTTTGCAATCCTCCACCTTACGCTTGAGGAAGCCCCACAGATGCTCAATAGAGTTTAGGTCTGGAGACAGCCCAGCACCTTTACCCTCATTTTCTTTAGTCAGGAAGTAATCGTCTTGGAGGTGTGTTTGGGGTCGTTATCATGTTGGAATTACACCCTGCTGCCCAGTTCCCAAAGGGAGGGGATAAATGCTCTGGTCCGGTATGTCACAGTACATGTTGGCATTCATGGTTTCCTCAATGAACTGTAGCTCCACACAGCCAGCAGCACTCATGCAGCCTCAAACCATGACATTCCCACCACCATGCTTGACTGCAGGCAAGACACACTTGTCTTTGTACTCCTCACCTGGTTCCCGCCACATAAGCTTGACACCATCAGAACCAAATAAGTTTATCTTGGTCTCATCAGTTTATCTTAGTCTGCTTGTCTTCAGCAAACTGCTTGCGGTGCTTCTTGTGCATCATCTTTAGTAGAGGATTCTTTCTGGGACGACAGCCATTCAGAGCAATTTGATACAGTGTGTGGCATATGGTCTGAGCACTGACAGGCTGACCGTACAGGTACCGTACATTTAACCTCTGCAGCAATGCTGGCAGCATTGATATGTCTATTTTGAAAAGTCAATCTCTGGATATGATGCTGAGCACATGCAATCAACTTCTTTGGCCAACCATCACAATGCCTGTTCTGAGTGAAACCAGTCTTGTTAAAACATTGTAAGGTCTTGGCCACCAGGGTGCAGCTCAGTTTCAGGGTGTTGGCAATCTCATTATAGCCCAGGCCATCTTTATGTACAGCAACAATTCTTTCTCAGATCCTCAGAGAGTTCTTTGCAATGAGGAGCCATCTTGAACTTCCAATAACCAATATGAGAGAGTGTGAGAGTGATAACACCAAATTTACCACACCTTCTCCCCATTCACACTAGAGACCTTCTAACACTAATGAGTCACATCAAGGGGAGAAAAAGGCAAGTTTGACACAATTTGTTCATTTTCACTTAGCGGTGTACTCACTTTTGTTCCCAACGGTTTAAACATTGTTGGTTCTGTGTGAGTTATTTTGAGGGCAAACCAAATTTACACATTATTATTATTATTATTATTTATTTTAAAGCGCCATTGGTTCCAGGGCGCTGTACATTCGAGGGGGGTTACATACATAACATAAGTCAAACAAAGTGTATCAAAGTGTTATATCTTCAGTGTTGTCCCATGAAAAGATATAGATTTACAAAAATGTGAGGAGTGTACTCGCTTTTGTAAGATACTGTATGTGTCTACAGCTCTTCTGCAGATCTATGCATTTCCATGGTATCAGACTACAAACAAAACCTGTGCAGTCGACTCCTATAGTTATACTTCTTCGTTCCTTGGTTATTGTTTTCTAACATTAAGCTAGTTATCCAGAAATTGGTATATTCATATATTCAAGAAAAAATATTCTGTATTACTGTATATGACTAGTTAGGTCGCTTTTGTCTAATATTTCTTTTTGTTCAAGGATGGGAAAATATTCTGTGTACAAAATTTTCAATAATAAAAAACAGTCCGAAGCTTGTTTTAGGGGTAAAAAATTGGTCAATTGGCCAGTAAATCTGTTTGCTTAATAGCCTACGAAAACTGTAAAACCGGAGAGCGAAGCCACACTTTCACTTCCAGTCACTGGGAAGAACACTCATTTTGAAGGACACCACATCAATTAGGAATAGGGGTTCCTTGTCCACAGAACAAGGTGTAGCTGGGGCCTGAAGGGGTAAATAAAAAATACCTGGAAGCTTCTGTTGGGATGATCATGGCTTCCCAGGAGTCCAGAAGCTGGCATAACACTTCAGTCCCAGTTTTGCTATATAAAAGAGCTTATACGTTTTGTTTTTTACTGTAATTTAATTAAAAATGTTACGCTGTTACTAACCCCCATCCCACAAAAAAGGAAAGTAAAAAAGTTTAATTTGCTATAGTTGGAAGTTTATTGTCTTCTAGGGGAAAAGGTGGCATGGCCTTCTACGTGGGAGTAAAAGGGGGATTATAAAGAGCATTATAGTCCCTAAATTTGTATTGACAGCTCTGCCTACTGAGATCTGGGTCTCATAATAGATTATAAATTAAAGGGGTTTTATCGTTACAAAGATCATGTCTCAGATGATGGGGACAGTAAAAATAAGCACTTTTGTAATTGGGTTGCATTACCTCTGTCACTTGGTTTAGCAGATATGAGCTTCTCTGTAAATCTGTCTTCTATTTCTGCTGTTGCTGGTCAGAACGCCCCCTGGTCGATTCTCGCACCCTAGACACACCCCCTGCACTGTGATTGGCTGGCTGACATTTCATTCAGCCTGTTGGGATACGCCCCTAGACAGGAAACGCCCCGGCCACGCCCCCTGCGCTGTGATTGGCTGCCTGCACACTCTGTGTTTACTCCCCTCTGAGCTGTTAAAATCGATAGTGAAACCAAGGTCTGCTGGCTCTATGTACATCTCCCAGCTTTAGGTTCAATGTTCTGGGCAATTACTGGCTGTTTAAGGGGCTTTTGCTAAGAGGTTGATTAACCTCCTCACAGATCCAGTCCTTAAGCTGCTACTTGGAAAAGAAGGCGTTCTGTTCCTCAGATCGAATGCAAGCCCCGCCTCCTTATGACGTCATCACCTGTAGTGTATAACATAAGGATTCAACACTGTGTCTGTATAAGCTGCTTGTATAGTGCAGTGCTTAGGTGATCCGCTCTGCAAGACAGAGGTTTGGGAGTTCAAGCCCCATCAGTAGTTTTTTTTTTTTCTTTAAAATTTGTACATATATGTAAAGATATGAAAATATATGTGTAGACATCTATAATTGTATTCATATACACACACAAAGCTCCCCTATATAGTGTGCTATCCTTGCAGTCACACCAAGCACTTCCAACATACGTGATACAATGCATATATTCTGGGGATGATACATGATATAGGGGAGCCCTGTATGTGTATATATATCATTATAGAGATTAACATATATATTTTAGGTCTATCTACATATGTGTAGAATTTAGGGGGGAAAAAATATATACCCTGTGAGGGACTAGAACTCCAAACCCCTTCGTTGTAAAAGCAATAGTCTACCACTGATCTACCTCTGCACCACCAGCCCAAGGTAGTTAAAAGCTGAGCAGGGCCTTCTCTCAAAGCTGATTTGCTCCTCACCCCAATGTTTTCACTCACATGTCATTGACAGCAAGCAGAGATCTTTACTTGAAGCTGACATTTGTAGTTGAGTAAAGATCTCTGCCTGTTTTCAGTACAATTTGGATGAACACCACTAGAAGTAAGAGCTGCTGGCTTTCAGTTGTGTGTAAACTAAGACATATGACAGGTGCTTGCTGGAGTTTGGAGCCTCAAGGCTGCAGACATAAGCATGCAGGAGGCTACAGAGCTGTTATATCCAGACAACCTTCTGCATCCCCTGCTTCAAACACAATGATGATGTCCCAGTTCTTCAGTGTGGACAGACACGCCTCCTGGGAGGAGAGACACGCCTGCTGACAGGAGAGACACGCCCCTGGATTTCAAACTCAATCTGAGAAAATTAGCAGAACAGCACGAGCAGCTCAAATGATAACACCCCTTTAAGCCAAAGTCACTCTGTATTATTTAGTGTTGTTTGGTAGTGTTATATAGGGAATAAAATACAATAATATGTGCAAATTATTTTAGTGGGCTCTAAAAGGGTTTATTGTTTGGATGTTTCACATTACCTGGGCATTGTGGTGGTATTATGTAGCCTGTGTATGTGGAGTTAAGTTGACTTTATACCTGTCTGTCTGTCTGTCTTTCTGTCTGTCTGTCTATCTATACTGTTCTCCTACTGTTTTAGAAATGCTTTCCTACTTCTTTCATGCATACCACAGTTCCCCTACCCCCTGCTAGCTGGTATAATCAGTCAAATTCCAAAGTTAAGGATGGCCTGGTGTTGAAAGCAGATGGGGGATGTGGACATAAAAACTGCACCCATGATAGAGCACATTGAAGCTATCTAAAAGCATGCTGCTAGAATGGTATCTTTATCTGTTGTCTTGCTGTTCTAGTGTAACTAAGCTCCCCTGGATGAGCAGAATTGTACTGAAATCTTAGTTAAGTATTCTATTTTGTGATTTATTCGTTAATTTTATTAAACGTGTATACACTTAAGTCAGCAGTGAGCATTTCCTTTGCCACTCTCAATCCAAACTTGACACATATTAACACAATATGGCAGTATCATTTTGGACTTACCATACATAGCGCTGTTTGTTGGAGGAAGTTCTATTTTGGAATCTTTTGGGGAAATTTCAAGCAGTGATATATGGGTACTAGTATATAGCAGTATTGTTATACTATATTGAGTTCTAATTTCAATTTTTGCATTGGCCATCAGTACCGTTTCAGCACTAAATGGCTATATTAGATATATCATTGGGTACTGCGTGACAGTATTTAGGTATAAATATGTAATCATAAAGTGCATATGCATCTGTGATGCTTTATTATCAAGAACAACTTGGAAAGCTGTGGTAGAGTGCTCTAATCTGCTTCTCATCCAAGGCCTTATTTTCTATAAGTCATTCAAATAGGACAGCATATTTTAACCTGACTTTAGAAAAGAATTTCAACTTGTATGCTGCAACACAAACAATGGTGAAAGTTCTGAATTTCCTTTTATATAGGGTACTACAAGCTAGCTATTTTCAGTAAAAATTTCCAATCAAATGTGTGAGGCAAGCGATATTCTTGGCTGCCAGTTCTCAGAGAAAATAAAATTGGATTGGATGGCATTTTTCTGTCCAATGCAATACTTTTCTCACCCAAGATAAGAGACACCAGAGGGGACTGGCAACCATTCACCACCTACTGCCACTGCAGAAACACATGGATATTTGGCCAATGAAGCATGTAATTGGGAGAATTACCAGTTTTTGGACTTATCCTAAGAAGCTTCTTTATGTGTAAACTGATGATTGTAGAAGAAATTACTAATGAAAAAAAAAAAGATTTTTACTTTCCCTCCTAATTGGTTTATATATTTAAAACAAAATGTTACTGTACAGATATTAGACTACAATGTGACTGCAGAATGTGGACCAAAAGGAGATTTTATGGTGATGAAAACAGATCTACTTCATTCTTATTAACCTAAGGATATAAAAAGATAGATAAAAGACAGTAGTATAAAAGTCTAATAAAAAAGCAGGTTAATGATGTAGGGGACCAGATGGAATGCCAATTATAAAACCTATAGTGCAATAAATCCAATTATAAACTATATAAATAATATATATTCTAGAAATAATTTTTTACAATCCAATTATAAGTATAAATCTAAGTTTAAAGGTCAGGTTGACTTTGGCAATTTCCCTTTGTTAGGACAGTAAGCTGATCACAAGATATTCTGCTGCTAGAACCCTCACTAATTAGCTTTACGACTCCATTCACACCATGTTTATGCCTTCCGTTCTTTGAATTAATTGGATACAATTTAAAACGTATCCTGAAAGATACAGCAGTGGAAGCTGTGATTAGACCTATAGAGAAAATTTAGTCCAAATCACTTGGGTCTAACGTAAAATTGGTGTATGGCTGCACTGAGGAGTGGAGTGTAAGGAGAATCTCTATCCATATCCTCTCCAAGGGTGTTTAGACTTTGCTGCCAGATACCACCAGGTTGCTAACCTAAATCAATGTGCAAGTATACAGTGCAGGAGAAACAGGCAATATTTATGGTGGGTGAAAGAAAGGATCATGGCAAGCAGAGTTCAGCTTTGTCGAAATACAAGTAAATATCAGGGCAGGTGGCAGACAAGTAGAAAAGTGAGGTAGATAGCCAGGTCAAAAAAATGAATACCATTGCAGTTCACTAGAGAATAGGAACCTAAAGCCCAGGCAATGTGTGTTCTTAAGGTGTCCCTTTAAATATGTGGTGGGATGCTGCCGTAGGTGGAGGATGCAATTAGCAGCGTGTACTAGTCCTATAAATGAACATGGACCACCATACACGTTGCAGAAAGGCTCCTAAAGACCCTCCTTAACCTTGTTGTGCGGTTTCCAAATTAATCAATAATCCATAAATTTAAAAATATGCAAAATGAATGAAAAGAGATGCTGACAAAAGTTTTCAATGCAAATCTTTCTGGTTTATTACAAGCAATGCATGAGTATATATAACTTTTGTTTAAGGCGGATGGTGTTTTTAATATATTACTAAAACAATATGTCATTATACATCATTATGCATGGATTACATATTCTATTGGTCAAACAACTTAAATAAGCTACCCACTAATTGTCATACCAAAGCCCACCCTGATAAGTTTATTGGTTACTGTCAATCACACTACCTCCTAACTTTATTATATATGTGATTGGATTGTGATTGGTGGAGGTCTATTCTCCATCAGTTTGAACCCAATATTTTAGTCTTATAAAAAAAATTTTAAAAGGTAAAAAACTGCAGTTAAAATATTGTTTAAAAGGGTGTATGCTTCTTTAGTTCGGCTGATTCCACTGCTCTCGTTTCTCAACTTGGAAAGCCGGGGGTTTTTTTTCCCTCCAGCAGGGGTGACATTTCCCCCCTTCACTGTTCATGTGGCTCCGGACTCCCCCCCCTCTCTGAGTCCACTGTCACTGTGTTTTCCCCCTATCAGTCTTTTTTTTTTAAGGCTGTATACATACCCAAAGGGGGTGCTTTTATCTAGTGGCATGATCTCGTTTTTCAAGTTGGAGATTTGTTACAGTTGATCCAAATGTTCCCAGACACGTTCCCTTTTATGCAGGGAGTTAGGCCCGGGGACACAATGTTAGTTTTCTGTTTTAGAATCTGCGCAGTTTTTTCTGTAGGGGGTGCAGAGAGGGAAATTGCTACGGCCCCTTAAACTGAGTAGGCAGGGTGACACAAAATTGTGTGTTTGGATTTAGAAGCCTGCAAAGTTATTTTGTTTCTTTGGTGTGAGAGTGAAAATGTGCCGGGGCCCTTACTCTGAGTGAGAGAGACAGGAATGTCGCTCCCGTGAAAGGACCGGGGGGGGGGGGGGGGGGGAACGAATGTAAATGGATTCAGTTTGAAATGCAAGGAGGAGGGATCCAACGGACTGGATTCAGTTTAACAGAAACAGAAGATAAAAGGGAAAACGTGTAACAAGAAGCTTTGCTAATGACATCCCTTGCAAGTTTCTTGTTTTTTACTGTCCCCTTATTCTGAAAGGGCCTTTTAAAAGAAATGATAAACCCCTTTAATACTAAAATTTTCCCGTCAAAGGTCTGCAGAGGTCTGCTCTGAATCGTTTCTGGGCGTAAAGCCCAAAAAACTTAAATAGGGGA
The DNA here is from genome assembly GCA_025379985.1 of Phyllomedusa bahiana. Lineage (NCBI taxonomy): Eukaryota > Metazoa > Chordata > Amphibia > Anura > Hylidae > Phyllomedusa > Phyllomedusa bahiana. The sequence goes on from JAODAL010034565.1 coordinate 26,342, forward strand.
AAAGAGTACAAAATAGGGAAATAAAAAAAACCTTTTGTAAATATGTAGAGAGTATAAAAGTATAAGTTAGAAAATCTATTAGCAGAGATAATAGTTTTTTAGACAAAAAGTAGAAGAAATGAAAAAGATGGGAAATCGGTTGAGCCCTTTTATCTCCCTCAGGATTTAAAGTTGAAACAATTAAAAATTTATGCAAATTACTTTACACATCCATTGGGGTTAATTTTTGTAATATGCTTATTTCAAATTGGTGTTTTATGCATACTAGCCTATTGGGTCTACTATAAACCTAGGATCCTTTATATATGCACTATTTTTTTATTTGACATAGATTAATTGTCACATCATCATTGTTTGTATATAAAGGTTTATTTATTGTTCACTTATGGTTTATATATAAAACACATATTTGCACTTTAGAATATTTATCTTTATATTTAAGTAATGGTGTTTGGATATAATTTTTTATAAAAACGATATACCTATATATTTCATCATGTGAATATGGATCTTGGCAGCTAATTGTATTTATATGAATTATTGATGAAATACCCTTTTGGTGTGTGTTAATCCCCATTTTTCGTATTTTATCTTTATGAATTTTTGTATGGTGATTTTAAAAATCTTTTTCGGATAATAAATAAAATTTAATTATTTTATTACTTTGGTTTCTCTGACTATTGTTGTTGATGAATATTAATTGGTTGCAGGACAATCGTATTATTAAATCACAACTCTATGGAAAACTGGTAATTGGTTCTGAAGACCCAAAATGTCACTTCAACATAATGCAAAAGAAAAAAAACTGAACTGATAACTAATACAGATTAAGCAAGTCCTTACATATAACCATGCTTGGCTATTCTCCCATTTCTTCTGGGAGACTCCCGCAATTCAGGCCACAAAAGAAGGTGCCCAATGGGCATATCCAGGCGGATCGGGGGCCAGGCAGATTTTGTGCATTGCTGGGAGCAGGGTGACAATCTCCTGGAATTGGGGATGAAAAGTATGCATATAACAGTCAGAAAGAGCTAATGGAAGCTGGAAATAACTTTCTATTTTTTCCGGATAACAGCTTCTTTGGTCATGTATTTTATAAACAATGTACCAGATAAAAAGAAATTGGGGCCCTCAACTGGTGCCCAAAGGAGCCACTCATCCTGGCACATTTAAAGAGCAGTACAGGACATGTAGTACCTCACTGTACTGTAGAGAGGAGATACTGCCATTCAATCATTTGATGCACCTCACTAATACATGTAAGAGCAGTACAGGACATGCAGTACCGCACTGTACTGTAGAGAGGTGCTACTTGACCACCTATCACTACATGCACTTCACTAATACATGTAAGTACAGGACATGTAGTACCGCGCTGTACTGTAGCGATGTGCTACTAGACCAACAATCATTGCATGCACTGCACTAATACATGTTAGAGCAGTAAAGGACATGTAGTACCACAATGTAGAGAGGCGCTACTAGACCGCCAATCTCTGCATGCACCTCACTAATACATGTAAGAGCAGTACAGGACATGTAGTACCGCAATGCACTGTAGAGAGGCGCTACTAGACCACAAATCACTGCATGTAACTCACTAATACATGTAGAGAAACAGAAGAACCAGCTGGCTGCTAGAGAAATCTTGAGTAAAACGTCCTTTATTTCATATTCTTTAAAAAGGTAAGTCCATACATATGGTAAACACAAGACAAGTTAAAGAAATAGTGCCATTGTCAACTAACGCGTTTTGGATATTTCATATCCTTACTCAGACTATGAGTAAGGATATGAAATATCCGAAACGCGAAAGTTAGGGACACCTAGACCCAACAATGGCACTATTTCTTTAACTTGTCCTGTGTTTACCATATGTATTGAGTTACCTTTTTAAAGAATATGAAATAAAGGACGTTTTATTCAAGATTTTTCTAGCAGCCAGCTGGTTCTTCTGTTTCTCTGGATGTTCTTGGGAGTTGGCTCTACTCCGACCGTGCTGCTGCTGCTGAACTCAGTGGAAGACTGGTGAGCTGATTTTCACTATTTTTGTTGTTGTTGTTTTTCAAGTCACTAATACATGTAAGAGCAGTACAGGACATGTAGTACCGCACTGTACTGTGAGAGGATTGAGGCAATCACTGCATGCATGCACTAAAACAGTAAGAGCAGTACAGGACATGTGTAGCGCACTGTCTGTAGAGAGTGCTACTGAAACAATCACTGCATGCATGCACTAATACATGTAAGAGCAGTAAGCATGTAGTCCGCACTGTTCTGTAGAGAGGCACTACTAGACACAACACTGAATGACCTCATAACAATATAAAAAGCAGTCAGGCATTTATGCACTGTACTGTAGAGAGGTGTTACTAGACCGCCAATCACTGCATGCACTGCACTAATCCATGTAAGAGCAGTACAGGACATGTAGTAGCGCACTGTACTGTAGAGAGGTGCTACCAGACAACCAATCCCTGCAGGCACTTCACTACTACATGTAAGAGCAGTACAGGACATGTAGTCCCGCACTGTTCTGTAGAGAGGCACTACTAGACCACCAATCACTGAATGCACCTCACTAACACATATAAAAGCAGTACAGGACATGTAGTACTGCACTGTACTGTAGAGAGGCCCTACTAGACCGCCAATCACTGCATGCACTTCACTAATACATGTAAGAGCAGTACAGGATATATAGTACCACACTTTACTGTAGAGAGGCACTACTAGACAACCAATCACTGCATGCACCTCACTAATACATGTAAGAGCAGTACAGGATATGTAGTACTGCATTGTACTGTACAGAGGTGCTACTAGACCGCTAATCACTGCATGCACTGTACTAATGCAGAGGTTTTACAAGTAAAATGTTCGTGATAATTGGATGGCTCTTTCATCAATCAAATGAGCCGCAGATCAGTGTCTGGTGATTTCAAGATGCAATATCCCAGTAAAGACTGTTTGTATGGTGAATATATTGTTTCCCATACCTCCCAACCGTCCTGATTTCGGTGGGACAGTCCTGATTTGTGTATAATGTTCCACCGTCCCGGGATGGCTGGGAGGAGTTCTGATTTTCGGGGATATGTCCTAATGATCCAGATTATATGCTATGAATCCCCAGGACTGTGCAGACACAGCCTACAAGTGCAGAGAACAGAGACATAATTGGCTGCAGGGGGCTTGCCTTGCCCCCTCAGCTAGACTATACAGTTTAGCTGCGGCTGCTCCATCCGCCCTCCCTCCCTGTCCGTCTGCTAAACTTCCCATTCCCCTTGGCCTATCAAGATCAGCTACCCAGCATCCAGAAGAGCTGATTGTAGCCCATCCCCCACAGCAGGCAACAAGCTGGATGCTTGCTGTGGGGGGTGGGTCATCACCCAGCATTCCTGTATCCTGAAAAGACTATCCAGCATCCAGGATAGCTAAGTGTAACCCAACCCTCCACAGCAGGCAACCAGCTTTTCTGGGAGTCTGTTGTGGGTGATGTCACCTAGCCCTGCCGGGCGCTGGTAGGCTATCCAGCATCTGAAAAAGCTGGGTGATGCCCATGATCTTTCCATCCTGGTCAGGCTGCATCCAGGGCCGGGACGACAGGTAGGCAGAGGTAGGCGATCGCCTAGGGTGCCTACCTCTGCCTATCCCTTAGGGGCGCAGACAGGGGCCCCGAACTTCGCCGGGCTCCAGGCCGCTGCCGTGGGCCTGGAGAGCTGTCGGCCTCTTTAGCTGTATGTGCGTCCGCTGGATGCACATTCAGCTGAGGGCTTCTGTGGAGCAGAGAGCGAGCACCCCTGCTCCACAGACAGTGTCGGACCGGCTACGGGTCCGACACAGCGGGCCGCCGGGTCCACATAGGCTGTGTGCCCGAGGAGCTGCCGGAGGAGCTGCCGGAGGAGCGCGCGGCCGGTAAAGAAGAGGAGCGCGCGGCCAGGAACCAGGTAAGGTGAGTATGAATGTTGTTATTTTTACCTGTCTTAGTGCCCCTATATACCTGCTTGAGCCCCTATCTGTATGCCTGAGCCCCTATATGCCTGCCTGAGCCCCTATATGCCTGCCTGAGCCCCTATATACCTGCCTGAGCCCCTATAATGCCTGCCTGAGCCCCTATATGCCTGCCTGAGCCCCTATCTCTATATACCTGCCTGAGCCCCTATATACCTGCCTGAGCCCCTAGAGCTATATACCTGCCTGTGTGCCCCTATATACCTGCCTGAGCCCCTATAGCTATATACCTGCCTCAGTGCCTCTATATACCTGCCTGAGAGTGCCCCTATATCTATATACCTGCCTGACTGAGGAGACATATATGTATACCTGCCTGACTGAGAGGGCATATCTATATACTTGCCTAACTGTTGGGGACCTATATATACCTGTCTAATTGAGGGGACTTATATACCGATAATTAAGGAGATACTGGAAATGTGAGGATTCTAAGATATTTGTGTCCAAATCCTCAGGGACGAGTCGTAGCTGGGAGCAATCAGCATGAAGGTGTGAACCGGATGGAGAAGAAAAGGGAAAGTGAACAACGCTGATCAGAAAAGACTTCTCCTGTAAGTCACTAAATGTAACTGCAGTGTAATCACTTATATTTCTGCTGAGCCTACATACAACTAGTATCTACCACTATCTGATCATTGTATGGCGGTGGTAGATGTAATCAGAGCCTGTGTACAGCTGATAGTCACTTGTGGGGGGCCGCGTTCGGTCAGGGTCTGGCAAGATTATTTGATCCTTAAGTAGTAATAGTTTGGGTCTTGGTTTTGTAGGAGTGTTTTTAGTAACAATCATTTGTCCGGTAGATTTGCTCCATGTATCGGTGGATTATTTAGTGACTGTTATTTAGGGGTATTACACTGTCATATGGAGGGGAGCGATTTTGAAAACGCAAATTTGTCAGGGCTGATTTTCATTGTGCAGTGATTGCTGAGGAGATGGACGGGATCTATGTGGAATGTGCAGAAAATTAGTAGTGACAGGACCTGGCGCAGGGATGAGAGGAATTAGTGTGGGGGGGTGCAATTTTTTCGGGAGCGAGGGAGGGTGGTGCCATTGGCTGTACTTGCCTAGGACACCAAAATGTCTTGTCCCAGCCCTGGCTGCACCTGTTGGTTTTACCTTGGGTGATTATTAAAAATTGGGGGACACCATTTCATTTCCTTTTTGTTAATAATTTGTTCTTTTTAGATTTTTAAAAACATAGGGCCACATGTATGAAAACTGTCTAGGTCTAAAACTCTCTTTGTTGCCCATAGCAACCAATCATAGTGCCCCTTTCATTTCAAATACTGCTCTGGAACAATGAGAGGGGAGCTCTGATTGGTTGTTTTAGACCAAGACGGTTTTCATACATGTGGCCAATAGGGTTCTCCCATTTTTCATGGCCAGCGAAGGTAAAAGAGACAGCTGCAGCCTGATACTATCAAGATAGGAATATTTGTTGGTTCACACTCTAAAAATACCAGTCTGCAGCCACCCTAGAAGCGGACCAACACTTTAGATGGTCCCCCCCTCTGACAGTATCCTGCCTCCTTCCAGTACCCCTGGTGCGTTGAGTACGGGAGTAATAGTGACATGGGGGTTAGTTACTTTGTAGTGATGAAAACATCACTGGCTGACCCCAAGTCAGTAATGAAGAGGCGTCTGCCAGACACCTCCAATATGAAAACTGGAATGAAATGGAAAAAAAAACAAAGAAACAGAAAATACTATTTAAATAAACACTCCCTGATACCAGCCCTTCTTGACCATTTTATTAAGAAATAGATGCCTTACGAGCTAACCCAGCACTGCGGGAGTATGTTTCCCCTCCCCCTCCCCCCGTTCCGGAGACACGTGGACCACCCCACCCTACTCAATCGCCAGATAGACCTGCTCGCTGGGACAGGCTGCCTGGACTCCTCATAGAAACTTCAACCTGCAGCAGAACGCCAAGAAGTGGGGTAGGATGATTAGTCCACACGACAACGACACCTCTGACACCATCACATTAGACACCATGCACATACTCTCTGGGAACGTCGCGGGCCTCAATGACCCCATAAAGCGCAAGAGAGTGACCACACATTTGAAACGATTACGCCCTGACATTACATTCTTCCAGGAAACCCACTGGCGGGAAGGAGAGGGGAACACATTGCAGGCTCCCTGGATAGCGCAATGCATCACGGCAAACAACTCCGCCAAAACGAGAGGGGTCGCCATTATCTTTAATACCTCCCTAAAATTTCAAATACTCGAAGAGATTGCTGACCCTGAGGGTAGATTTCTATATGTATCGCTCCGAATTAATTCCACTAAATATAATCTCTTGATTATCTATGCACCAAACACCCTTAACACGAACTTCTTTTCTAAACTTCTTCAGTTCTTAATATCCAGAGATTTCACCAATCTTGTTGTTGGCGGGGATTTCAATGCCGTGCTCTCCCCGGACTTGGACAGATCAACACCCTCTACTCATGATGCCCGCACAGCTCGGAGTATTCTCCACCTCATGCAACATCGAGGCCTGAGTGACCCGTGGAGAGTCCTACACACATCAGAGAAGGACTTTACTCACCTGTCCTCGGTCCACCGCACCAGCTCACGCATAGATTATTTCCTGGTCTCTGACTCCATGATGCCTCAAATTAAAACCTCAAAAATTGAGGAAATCATAATCTCGGATCACGCGCCGGTTAGTTTACGCCTTGCATTAGCTTGTCCGGAGATCACAAACAGAATATGGCGTTCCCCTCTTATCTAGCTCAATCGGACGACTTCCAGTCATATCTCACAATACACTGGGGTAACTTTCTAGACGACCACAGTACTTCACAAGTGGACACGCATTTACCTTACTCCACCGGGATCTGCTGACCGCCCACCGACAATTTCTGGCCACCCCGGACGAGGCACACCGACAAGCTTATCTGGAGGCTAAGAAACTTCTAGGTACACACACCCTAGCTCATGCCAAATGGCAGTCTGAACTTACAAGAAATCACTTTTTTTTAGACGGGGAGCGAAATCAGGAAGGCTATTAGCCCGCCTAACTATACCCCATACCACCAAAAAATTCATAATCAAAATTCGACACTCCTCCACAGGCCAAATTTTGACAAGTAGCAGAGAGATATTGGAAACTTTTGCCCAATACTACGAGAACCTATACAAAGAACGCCCATATGACTCCCCAGCGACGTGGAACCTCCTAAATGCGACACCACTCCCCAAATTGACACTTGAGAAACAAGAACAATTGGCAGCAGCCATTTCCACCCAAGAGGTGTAAAGGGCCATCTCTACCCTAAAAAACAATAAATCATCGGGGCCGGACGGATTATCAGGGGAATATTATAAGCTCCTTAAAGTAGACATAACCCCAACTCTAACGATACTCCTCAATGACATATATCAGAACCACATCGCCGTCACAAATTTCCAAGAGGCACGAACTATTGTGCTACCTAAGCCAGGGAGGAACCCGGAAGAAATACGCTTGTACCGCCCCATATCATTATTAAACACGGACTATAAAATTTTAGCTTCGATCTTGGCAACAAGACTCCAGAGGTACCTGCCAGACTTATTAACGCCAACCCAATTAGGCTTCGTCAAAAACCGACACTCATCAAAAGGTATTAGAACGGCAGTGGCAGCCTCGGTGGCAGCACTCATCAATAAACACCCCACTACCATGCTTCTCAGCTTAGATGCTGAGAAAGCATTTGATTCAGTCTCCTGACAATTTCTTAATACCTCGCTACGAGCTCAAAACTTCGGAGCGACCTTCCTGGGCTTTCTACATCTTCTCCAATCCCAAACAACCACATTCTTAACGATTAACAACATCAACTCCCCCCCCAATTCCTCTTGCATGAGGGGCAAGACAGGGGTGTCCCCTTTCACCTTTACTCTTCGACCTCGCCCTGGACCCTTTTCTGAGGTACATACAGGCCTGGGATGGGTTCCGGGGCATCGCAATAGGAAACATAGAAGTCAAGGTCTCGGCTTTTGCCGGTGATCTGCTGCTCTTTATTTCTAGACCAAAGATGTGTCTGCGGAACGTGTTAAGAGAGATCGAGGCGAAGGGGGAGCTCATGGGATTTAAAGTAAACCTGGATAAGTCTGAAGCCTTACTATTGAAGGGCCAATCCTCCATCCGCCCCCCCACCCGGCCGCTTTGGATAAATAATTATCTACTGAATTGGCAAACACCTTCACTAACTTATTTGGAAGTCCAAATCACAAGAGACCCTGCTAAACTGTACTCGACGAACCTTAACAATTTCATGGCAACCTTAAATAACAGCTTGAATGCGTGGTCAGAATTCACGCTTTCATTCATTGGCAGAGCCAACCTCATTAAACTCATCCTCTTTCCCAAATTATTGTACTTATTCCGAACTCTCCCCCTGTCCCTTAGACCAAAAGATGAAAGACAAATCAACAAACAGTTCAGAACCTTTATTTGGCAGGGTAAAAGAGCGAGAATCCCCTTTAACATTCTTCAACAACAAAAATCTAAAGGAGGTATCAATTTCCTTTCCCGAACATTAAATCTTACAATATCTCAGCTAACTTGTGCATAATAAGAGACTGGTTTACTGGAAACCAAACGTACACGCCCATAGAACTCGAGGCGAGTTTTTGCCCAGACATTCTCTTGACCAACCTCTTGCATCTCTCATTCCACGACCTCCCACTAGAGGTTAAACTTAACCCTTTACTCTTGACCTCCTGGAAGACATGGCGCCTAGCGTGCCGCAGACTTTCACTATCGGAGGAGGCCTCGCTGGGTCTATCGTTCATAGGCAACCCTGGCTTTCAAATGGGCAAACTCCACCCCATCTTCCGGCAGTGGCACTCGGGTGGTCTCAGAGCGGTGGGCGACCTAGTAGAGCCCCCAAGGAGGGCACCTCTCACTTTCAACCAAGCTTGCACTAAATTCAACTTCATCGCAACCCATATCTTTCACTTTCTGCAACTCCAGAGTTACACGATCAAAGTAATCCGACAATTCAGCGATCTTGAATGGAGTGACATCATGCTGGGAAAACTGATTGGCGCGCAGGGAACCCGAGGACATATCTCGTGCTTTTATAAAACCCTTAAACTACCACTCCAATACGAGGCTATGGGGGGTGGTCTGGTGCGGTGGAGGGAGGACTTGCCACAGATAACAGTGGAGGAGATGCTGGCGGCCACGTTACGGGCATCCAAAAGCATTCCCAGTTTTCCCCTACTGGGAGAGGGCCCTCAAGATATTACATGGGGGATATTTATCCCCCAGCCGTAACTATCTCATGGGAGGCTGCACATCACTGTCCTGTTCTAGGTGCGGGGAGGGCACGGCAAACTTAAATCACTGCTTTTGGGCGTGTCCGGTAAGTCAAGCCTTTTGGAGTCGCATTCAACAATTCCTAACCCCACACACCACCTTCTCCACACCTATAACTCCTGAATGGGCCCTCTTTGGCATACTACGAGACACAGACCGACAAATCCCACGGCATACTAAGCAATTAATCTTCTGCATATCGGCGGCAGCAAGGAAAACCATCCTCCAGACCTGGATAGGCCCCAATGCCCCCTCACTACATATTTTCTTAGACAAACTAACATATCTACTACGTATGGATTGGGTGGAGGCCTCCCTCCAGAAAGAGAGCAGGGTGGAGAAATTCTTCCTAACATGGCAGCCCATAATAGATATACTCCCAAACCATGTACAATTGCGTATAAGATCATGCTTCTGCTCCACACCCTGGTACCTAGAACAAACGCTCGGAGGTACTCCTGAGCATTGCTCGTAAAATTCTATACCCCGACTTCGCAAGATGAGTCCTAAGTTTCAACATAAGGGTGGTGGTGGTTCCACGAGTCTTCGGTTCTTTGTCCCCCCCTCTATCCCATACCCCATTTTCCCTATTTAGTAAATGTTGTCTACTAATGATTATTTGAAATGAGTACAACAAAAAACTGCGTTATTTACCATTCCATGTCCTCTTTGCCAGAAAATGGAACGCTACCCTTAGGTCTCAAGATCAGATAGAATGTAAGGAACCTGATAGCTTCTAAAGCGAACCATCGCTAAAAGACTCACATTCAGCACCAATACCGACACCATGATCTCGATATCTCTGCCCGGAATTTGACTGATTCCCACCATACTATCCTATGACCCTGGAGAACTGGGTGACCTTCTCTGCCTCAATAGTGAGCACAATAAAAAGCAATACTAGTTTCTATGTCTTCAGTCGAACAAACTATTCTTCAAGCTTCTACCCAGGCCATCCAATACTTTGAACGTCAACCTTGAACCTCCACATGGGATGGACAACTCACGATGGGAACAACACGATCCTCATCTGGGATCAACACCTAAGGACCCATCTCCAGCACTAACATTGCTACCATGACTTTATTGTTTATATCTGAATTTTAATTGGTTTGTGCCTTTTCATGATTTAGAACACCTGGACACCGCATGTATTGTTTCAAATCATAATCTGATATCCTTTGCTTTCACAATAAACCTTACCCCCCTTCCCCTCCCTTCCCTCCCACCCCATCCCCTTCCCCCACCCCCCTGATGCAATTGTTTGCTTAAATTTGTAAACTAATACAAACAGTTTGAGAAAAAAAAGAAATAGATGCAACGCTGGTCCAACGTAGTCCAACAAATCTGATGTAGTCAAAATGAGGAAATTTGTAGAGAAATAGAAACTCTGCAAAGCAAGTTAGTACTAAACTCTATCCCCTACATGCTATAAAGGTCATGGCTGCGGTTGATCATCTAGGGGTACAGGGGATGGGGCACAAGCCATAGCCGCACCACAATCTACAGGGGGGTTGGTCCTCTTTCTAGGCCTAGTTCCAACACAAAATACAACCCCCACCTAATACTCTATAACACCATCAACACCACCTTTCACCCCATAGCCCCCCCTTCACCACATAGGGAGTTTGTACAGAGGTGGGTAACAGCTAGGGAGATGATGGAAAAGTGATAAGCCTTGGATGTTTGTGTGGTTAATTCTGCAGCAATGAGTTGTGGCCTGGAGATGTCATCATGAAAAGTGAAAGACTCCCATCAGAGAAGACATCCCATGTGAGTCACTGGATGCACTGTATATATGTCTTCAAAGCGCCTGTGTACAACTGGTAACACCCCCACGGTCATTGTATGACAGGATGTTGGTAGCAGTGTAATGGTTTATATTCAGGAACAGTATGGCGGAATTATTTAGTCACTATGTGGTGGTGATATGTAGTCATGATATGACAAATTATTCAGTCACTATGTAGTGGTGATATGTGGTCATCGTGTTGTGGTATTATTCAGTCACTATGTGGTGGTGATATATGGTCATGCTGTTGTGGTATCATTCAGTCTCTATGTGGTGGTGATATGTGGTCATGGTGTGGTGGTATTATTCAGTCACTATGTGGTAGTGATATGTGGTCATGGTGTGGTGGTATTATTTAGTCACTATGTGGTGGTGATATGTGGTCATAGTGTCGTGGTATTATTCAGTCACTATGTGGTGGTGATATGTGGTCATGGTGTTGTATTATTATTATTTAATCACTATGTGATGGTGATATATGGTCACGGTGTGGTGGTATTATTTTATCTTTGTATAGTGATATCATAGATAATATTAGTTTTGGTTTGATCAGTAACAGTCCGGTGATATTTGCTCCTTGTATAGCAGTATTATGTGGTCACTGTACAACCATTATATAGAAGTATCATTTATAGAACATAGTCTTAGGCCTCGTTCACACGGCTTATTTGTCCGCGGATTGGCGCCGTACTCCGCGCCGGATTTGCGCTGCAGTACGGCGCCAATCCGTCGGAGTAATTACGGTAATCCACTGCTCTCATAGAGGAACAGTGGATTCTCATCGCTCTACCCCGCTCTGCGAATCCGCCGTGGGGGGAGAAAGTGACATGCACATTATTTACGGCGCGTACAGACCGTAGATAATGACAGTCTATGGGGCCGGGGAGCAGCGCCCCCGCCGCGCTCTGGCCCCGCCCCCGTCCTGCCCCTTATTCACGCCGGATTTGCGAGCGCAATCCGGCTCACAAATCCGCCGTGAATAAGCCGTGTGAACACGGCCTTACAGATATTTGTATTGATTTCTGTATATACAATACATTACCTTATATAAATATATATCTATAGACCCCAATAATGCTGCTGTTGTGTTGGTGGCTGGTTTGCTAGAGGGGGCAGGGTATGATTGTTAGGTTGGTGTGGTTAGAGGTGTAGCCTCGTGTGATATCATGTACTAGGAGGCATGGCAAGAGGTATCCCTCTTTGCAATCTCTAAAATTTGGAGGCTGCGTTGTTTCCTGAGGCCATTGTAACTTGTGAGACAACTGTACATTTCTGGAAAAAAAAAAAATCTTCTGTGTGTCACTGCACACAGAGGTGAATATCATGCCACAAGGAGGCAAAATGCACTGCCCCACACCAACAGTGCCTACAGCTTTTTCATATGAACCACATAAGGACTCCATACAGGGTCTGTAGAAGACTGTACAGACCGCATAATTAAGTATTTCATTTCTGGCACACTTCTACTATTGCAACACAGTGACTTGAAATGTCATTGCAAACACTGGGAGACGTCCAAACCAGTTTTTTTTTTGCATAATGTCACAAATCAGAGACAAATTAAAGGAAATGGCAAGAACTGGACTAAATAACCATGTTGGCCCAAAGAACACAGGTTATCGTTTGCTTGCGAAGCCTTTATTGACACAAGTCAGCAGGACTCTCCCAGGCACTGACTTGAGCGAACAACAAATAATTATAACATCCAATGTGGTTTGTACGTGTTTGCTAGATAAATCAATGAGAACAAAAGCCTGCTGCATTTGCTGTCCGCTGTTTCTTTGGTTACCGGCTGAAGCAAAACAGTCAAAATTGTAGTCAGATCACGCACTATGCTATGACAGCGGTGTATAATTGCTCACCTCTCCCACAGGAAAGCTGTCTTTGTGAAACCCTGTCAGGTGGCGGGTTATAGATTACCATATATTTTAAGGAAAGTGCTTGATGGAGGGAAGGTAGGACCCCTGAAACTCTTCTGAGACGTATGCATTTACATCTTGTGCTACAGCCGTGAAAGGGGTTAGCCCTGATCCAACAGAGGAACTTGAATAAATGGCAACAAAACAGAAGTTATGCAGAGCCTCTTTACAATAAAGTTAGAGAACCTGTCACTTTGAACAGGCTATCTGATACATGACCCTGTTATATCTGATCCCTAGATTGCCTTAACCCCTTAAGCCGAACACCTGAAAAGTAGTTACCGTATATACTCGAGTATAAGCCGAGTTTTTCAGCACAAAAAATGTGCTGAAAAATGCAACCTCGGCTTATACTCGAGTCACTGTCGGCGCTCGGGCGCTGCGATGGATGAGTGCCGACAGAGACGCTTCAGCTATATGCGGCTCCTCAGGGAGCGCATATAACTGATTGCCGAGTGAGCGCACAGTGTCCGGACGCTGCGCTGGCCCGGGCACTGTCAGCGATCCCTTCACCTATATGCGACTCCTCTGGAGCGCACACAGGTGAAGAGATAACACTGCGGGGCACATAGCGAGCGCTCCGTGCTCCGCAGTGGACTCCGGGCGGCTGCAGACTCGCGGCCGTGCGGACTTTCCGGCACAGGCAGAGTGTGTCATCACGCTGCGTGCGCGGCCTGATGACGTCACCCGCCTGTGCCGGCAAGAGGAAGGAGAGCGCGCGGGAGGCGGACAGTGAGGAGGCGGAGTGGCGAGGGAGACGGAGCAGCGGGGAGCCAGGTAAGTGTTTTTTTTGTTTTAAAACCATACCTATGCCTACCTATACCTGCCTATAGCCTGCCTATACCTGCCCATACCTGCCTATAGCCTGCCCATACCTGCATATAGCCTGCACATACCTGCACATACATGCCTATAGACTGCCCATACCTGACAATAGCCTGCACATACCTGCCTATAGCCTGCCTATACCTGCCCATACCTGCCTATAGCCTGCCCATACCTGCTATGGCCTGCCTATAGCCTGCTATACCTGCCCATACTGCTATAGCCTGCCCATCCCTGCCTAGAGCCTGCTCATACCTGCCCATCCCTCCCTATCGCCTGCCTCTACCTGCTAGGGGGACCTATAGCCTGCCTATACCTGCCTATAGCCTTCCTATACCTGCTAGGGGGACCTATAGCCTGCCTATAGCCTGCCTATTGCCTGCCCATACCTGCATATAGCCTGCCCATACCTGCCTATAGCCTGCCCGTACATGCCTATAGCCTTCCTATACCTGCTAGGGGGACCTATAGCCTGCCTATAGCCTGCCCTTACCTGCCTATAGCCTGCCTATACCTGCTAGTGGGACCTATAGCCTCCCCATACCTGCCTATAGCCTCCCCATACCTGCCTATAGCCTCCCCATACCTGCCTGTAGCCTGCCCATACCTGCCTATAGCCTGCCCATACCTGCCTATAGCCTGCCCATACCTGCCTATACCTGCTAGGTGGACCTATACCTGCCTAGAGCCTGCCTAGGGGGACCTATACCAGCCTATAATGACCTATACCTGCCTATACCTGCCTATGAGGACCTATACCTGCCTATAACTGCCTATTGGGGGCAATTACCTGCTATAGCTGCCTAGGGGGACATATAGCTGCCTATACCAGCCTATGGGGGACATTAAACTGCCTATACCAGCCTATATCTGCCTATGGGGGACATTAAACTGCCTATACTTGCCTATGGGGAACATTAATACTGCTATGGGACTTAAACTGCCTATGTAATTTTATTGGCTATGTTTTTTTTTAATTCACCAGTAGCGCTGCATTTTCTACCTAGGCTTTACTCGAGTCATAAGCTTCCTGGTTTTTGGCAAGTAGTGCCTCGGCTATACTGGGTCGCCATATGATATACCTGACTAATGAAACCTTTTCCTCCTGCGTTTCAACGTTGTGATTTTTTTTTTTTTCAATGACCAGTTGATGAGTCTCTTTTATTCGAACGTTGACTTATGTGGATAGTTTAAGTTCACTTATAACATAATGCAGATTTTTTTTTAATTTAAAATAATGTTTTTTTTTTTTTTTACACCATTCACATTTCACACTTAATAACTTGTTAGTTTAATTCTACAGGTTATTACGGTTGTGTGGATACCAAATATGTGTAGATTTTTTGTGTGTGTGTAATTTATGCACAATTATTTTGTACTAAATATTTATTTTTATTTATTTTTTATTCTTTTTTCTTACACTTTTTTCTGTTTGTTTTTTTTACTCCTATGAAGGGAGAACTGTTTTACATTTTTTAAATTTTTTTTTACACATATATGCTAATACATTCTAATCTGTGTCAGTCTGACACAGACAGTGATTAGGACAGCACAAAGTGCGTCCTGGTCACTGGCTTCATACACAGACAGCTCTGGGGGCTATTCTAGGTCCCCAGGGCTGACTGTGCAGCCAGTTCCCGGGCTCTGTCCGGTCACCGGGTGTTCCGATCACCCGACAGAGCAGGGGAACCCTTTGATTGCGCTGCGGTAATGCACCAATCAAAGGGTTAAAGCATCGGGTTGCGGAGGTTTCCTCCGCTCCCCGATGCCTGCAGGACATGCTCTGGGATCGAGGCTGTGTAGCACAGCCCCGATCCCAGCGTAATTGCGGCGCCGGGCGCCGCAAATCTCGAAGTCTACAGCGACGCCAAAAGACGTCACTGCAGACGAACAACCCGCACCAGCCGACGTCAAAAGACGGTGTGCGGTCGTTAAGGAGTTAATCAAAATGTCGGAGACCCAATACGTTTCCGTACCTACCAAATACTTCATCAGGGGACCAAAATTGGTAGTGATATAAGGGAGACAGGTATGAAAGGGGTTTTCACACATTTCTGGTGTTAAATGCGGCAAGCATAAGCTGGCTATGATGTATAATGCGGCAAACACATGTGTTTGGTGCATTGTTCGAACGACTCGACGCTTAGTAATGCGCCTAACATGAGGGGGTGTTTTGGGGATGTTCTGGGGGCGTCTCACCACACTCGTAATATTAGACACATATATGAATGTGGTTTGGCAAAACTAGGCGCATTACTGCTCCGACAGGCAGACCTATTTCAATGTGGTCTGCCTGAGCCTGAGGAGTCGAAGTGGAGCTAGATTTGCGGTAAGGGCATAAAATGTCCCTTATTTTTCAACTTACACCAGTACAATAATAAAAAGTAATTTCTGATAATTACCAAACTATATAAAATTACATTATTTAAATTTAATAAAAATTTTATCATATAAAATTAATATAAAATATATAATATCCCTATGGCCCACAAGACCCAATGTTTCTTACTTTTGGATGTTTTTTGCTATTGGACATTTATATGCTCTTCTCATCCATTGTTCTGTCAATAACGCTTTTTTTAAATAGGAAAAAAAAATATAATATCCCAAATATATACAAATATCTCCTATAAAATGCATTTAAAATTAATAGAACTAATTTAAAACTAGTTTTACATTAAATAATGATGTTGTTCAGATTTTTAAATTTTTAATTTTTAGTACATTAAATTTGAAATGTATTTTTGCTGCTCTCACCCTTTATTCTACATACAGCAAGAGCCAGCAAAAGCACAGGTATTGCTGGGACCTGTGGTCCACCAAGCAAGATCAGTACCATAGTTTCTGTTCACTGACATGTTATTCTAATGACTTCTCTTTCATTTCCAGCCTATCTATAGCCTTTATACATGTTTGGTGCAATTAAATATTGAAGGGAAACCCTCTTTCATACCCTTTAAAAGGCCAATTATTATACACTGAAAAATAGATGAGAAAATTAACTTTGAAGCGCCTTCCTTCATACATGTCTCCCTAAATGTTTCCAAGGCAATAAATATCCTATAAGGGAATAGATGGTAAAGTGCAGCGCACCTTTTTTTTGTGGTATAAGTCATATGCTGTTATGTGGTATACGCCATATGCTGTTACTGTTACACACAAATACTGACTATGTATATGATTGTTGTATCTTTTATGTGTATATGAGTACTAGCTCTGGGCTATTATTGATATTCTAGGAGATTTATGCACTTTCTTGTTGTAAAAGTTGCATTTTAATGGTATTACCCTCGAATATTGTGAAGATGTATTACTTATTGGTATTTGTAGTCAGTACCTGATCAAAGTCCCCATCAGGAATTTTTGAAATACCATCTGATATGTGGCACAAGTAAACGAAAATGAGGGCAGTAGTATATTAATATTTAAATTGTGTTAGAAAAACCAGAACAAAGTACAACCAAAACAAACAATGCAACACAGATAAAATGTTTTATTTATCTGATACAAAAAATAAAAAATAAAAACGGGGTTATAATTCAATATTCTTCTAAATACTAATGCTACAACCACTAAAGCCACCATAATTAAATGCATAGATGCAAATAGAAAATGCACAATTGCATGAAGACCTGCATGAGACTCATCAATAGCGGAAAACTTTTCCAATAATCCAAGTTAATACATAGTTTAACAAAATAAATAGTGAACACATACAGCATAGGCTTAACCCAGAGTAGCAGGGGTGATGAGGTAGTGGGAGCGTTCCTGCTACTCTGGTTAGGATATCTGTATGTGTTCACTATTCATATGTTAAACTATGTATTAACTTGGTATTGGAAAAGTTTTTTCCCTTTTTGGGATGATCTTTATGC
>JAODAL010034566.1:0-44087 GCA_025379985.1 Phyllomedusa bahiana
TTAGTAGTTAGAGAGAATTTTAAAGGAGCATCTACCGCTGTAAAGTCACGAGGGAGGGGGGGGGGGGCCCGCGGGCGAACACAGACAAGCTCTATAAAGAATACTGGATAAAGTTCACCAAGACTTAGTGTAGACATTGCACAGCAATAGCTTTGTTATTAACAGTTTTCTATTGAAATATTTCATGGATATTGGGCAGCCTGAACTTATATTAGGATACACATCTTTTCTAGTAACTGCAGGTCTCTTTGTTAGGTGCAAAACTCCACTTTTTATTATCAGTATACATTTCAGATAGGTGTTCTTTTTCAATTTTGCCCATTCCAGCTTTGTTGATATAGCCACCTTGCAGTTAAATTAGAATCCAGCAATTTTGTAGTCAGCACAGGTTGATAGGTGCCAAAAATACCTTTTATTATCCGAATACATTACAGATACGTGTTTTTTTCACTTTGGCATACGCTTTGTTCATGAGGCACCTTGCACTTAATTATCAACAGCAATTTTGTAGTCACCACAGTGAATTGATAGGTGCCAAAAATACCTTTTATATCGAATACATTACAGATACGTGTTTTTTCATTTGGCCACTACAGCTTTGTTCATTGAGCACCTTGCACTTAAATTAATACAGCAATTTTGTAGTCACCACAGGTGAATTGAAGGTGCCAAAAATACCTTTTATTATCCGAATACATTACAGATACGTGTTTTTTCACTTTTGGCGCAGTCCAGCTTTGTTCATTGAGGCACTTGCATTAAATTTGAATACAGCAAATTTTTAGTCACCACAGGTGAATTGATAGTTGCCAAAAAATACCTTTTATTATCGAATACATTACAGATACGTGTTTTTTCACTTTGGCGCACTACAGCTTTGTTCATTGAGGCACCTTGCACTTAAATGTGAATACAGCAATTTTGTAGTCACCACAGGTGAATTGATAGGTGCCAAAAAATACCTTTTATTATCCGAATACATTACAGATACGTGTTTTTTTCACTTTGGCGCAGTACAGCTTTGTTCATTGAGGCACCATGCACTTAAATTTGAATACAGCAATTTTATAGTCACCACAGGTGAATTGATAGGTGCCAAAAATACCTTTTATTATCCGTATACATTTCAGATACGTGTTTTTTCACTTTGGCGCAGCCAGCTTTGTTATTAGCTTGCATTAAATTGAATCAGCAATTTGTAGTCACCACAGGTGAATTGAAAGGTGCCAAAAAAACCTTTAATATCGAATACATTTCAGATACGTGTTTTTTCACTTTGGCCAGCAGCTTTGTTGATAGATCTACTTTGCAGTTAAATTTGAATCCAGCAATTTTGTATCAAAGGTGATTGAAAGGTGCCAAAAAATACTTTATTATCCTTCTCAAATTTTTTTACTTTGGCACAAGCTGATAATTCAGGTGGTTTTTTTTTTTTTTTTTTTTTTTTTTTTTTTTTTTTTTTTTTTTTTTAAATTTTGAATCACAATTTGTTTGATTTGAGGGATTTGAGAATAGCGGTGATTTGACGTCTATTAATAATAGACTTTCCAAAACTATTCCATTACATCTCAAATATTTATATGTCTGCACAAGGAGCGAAATTCAGGTGGTAAGCGAGCAAAGAGGGGGGTAGGACATGGAGGTAGAGGTACGAGAGAAGGTGCTCCTTCCAGTGCTGGCGACAACACGCATGCCAGCGGATCGTCAGTTGCAGGACCGTCAGGCCTGTCATCGCTGGGTCAGGGCCCTGTGAATCTCAGTAACGAACAGCGTCGCCAATCTGTCCTTCAGTGGTTAATGCAACCTGCATCCAGCAGTCTTACCTCCTCGTCCTCCCAGTCACGGCCACAAATGTCGTCATCAGCATCATCAGCATCCGTCCAACATGAAGCAGCCCAAATGTCAACTCGTGTACCCACCACTGTGGATAATCCATTTTCTGAAGACCTCTTTGATGACAAAATGCGGTTGGGGTCAGAAGGCATGTTAAAAGATCAAGAGGCCAAAGAGGATGATTTTCTCTGCTCTGACGCCCAGTTACTGATGCCATCAGAGGAGGAGAAGGAAGCCGGTCAATCGGCAAAAATCCCGGGCGGTCGGCAACGCCTTGCAGTCCCTCTTGCTTGTAGCCCGCAGCTCCTGGATGCAGAATGTCAGGACGACGAAGTCACCTGTGTTGATGATGATGATGACGACATTGCGGATCCAACGTGGTCTTTTCAGCAGAATTTGCTTGCGAGCGCTTCATCACTGGACGAGGAGGAAGACGATGGGGTAGTGTCAGTACGGGTTCCGCCTCAAAAAGGGAGAGGGCGGTCGCAGAAGTCCGCTGATATGATTCCGCCAGCCACGGTCAGCGCAAACCCCGCTCCTCGCTTATCGCCGTCAAAAAGGTCCAGGACCTCTCAAGCCTGGGCCTTCTTTGAGCAAGCCTCTGATTCACCCAGCGATGTCATATGCCGCCTTTGCCGTAAACGCATAAGTAGAGGCAAGAACCTTAGTGGTTAACCACCACCAACATGTCTAGTCACATGCAGCGAATGCATGAGTTGAAATGGAGGCAACACTTGGCCAAAAAAGGCCAGACCGACGCCGGGCCTCCAACCACTGTCACACCCTCTGTCTCCGCCTCCTCCTCCTCCGCCACCACCAAGCGTTCCTCAGCTGCCCATGTCTCTCAGAGTCATGATCAGGGATCAGCCTCCGCTTCAGCCTCCACCGTCGCCCGAGTACCACCAGCACCACCAGAGACCCATCCTACCCCTTCTCCTTCCGCCAGTTTGACGACCTGCACGCCGTACAGCGGCCAGTCTAGCAGCCAGCCTTCTGTCTTCCAGGTTTGGGAGCAGAAGAAACACTTTAACCCAAACCATCCCAAAGCCAAAAGCCTGAATGTCGGCATTGCCAGGCTTTTGGCCTTGGAAATGTTGCCTTTCCGTCTGGTGGACACAGATGGGTTCCGCCACGTCATGGCCCTTGCCTGCCCCCAATACCAGATGCCGAGCAGGCATTTCTTTGCCAGAAAAGCCGTCCCTGCCCTGGCCAGCCACGTGTCATCTAAAATTTCAAGCGCGTTGTCTGCATCTGTGGCCGGAAAAGTCCATCTGACCACCGACACATGGACTAGTAAGCACGGCCAAGGCCGCTATATCTCTGTGACAGCTCCCGGTGTGGATGTCTCTGGGGGTGACTGTGGCTCTCAGGCTCGGCGCACGCTCTTCAAAACCGCAGGGATGGTGCAGGGTTCTTTCCCCCAAGGTCCTCTGGTGGCATCACGTGCCCAGAGAAACCAGGCCGTGTTGAAATTAATCTGTCTTGGAGACCGTCCACACACAGGTCAGGAGCTGTGGACGGCTCTCCGCAACGAGACCGAGCGCTGGCTGGGTGACAAGAACCTTGTGCCAGGCAAGGTGGTGTGCGATAACGGGCGAAATCTGCTGGCCGCCCTTAAGATCGGTAGGCTGGAGCACATCCCTTGCCTGGCACATGTCATGAACCTTGTCGTCCAGAAATTTCTAAAGAGCTACCCGGGTCTGGACTGCCTGCTGAGGAAGGCTCGAAGTCTAAGTTCGCACTTCCGCCGTTCGCACCCTGCTTCGTCCCGCCTGGCTGCGTTGCAGCGTCAGCTCGGCCTCCCCGTCAACCGTCTCATTGTTGACGTGGCAACACGCTGGAATTCCACCCTCCACATGCTCCAGCGATTGTGGCAGCAGCGCAATGCCATTACGCAGTACGAAGTGACACATGGCCTGACAAGCAGCGGTGCGGACCTCGGGGTGTTGAGCCACCGAGAGTGGAGGCAGGTGAAAGAGCTCTGCACCATCCTTGCCAGTTTTGAAGAAGCCACCAAAATGGTCAGTGCGGACAATGCCCTTGTCAGCATGAGCATTGTGGTGATCTTAGTTCTGGAACGATCGTTGGACACTCTGAAACAACAGGTCCCGCCAGCGACGGAGGAGGAGACGGACACAGATGCGGACACGGAGCCTTTCTCTCCGTCAAATCCACAAGGCCCGACAGTTTCACAATTTCATCGGTCTTCATTAGGCAGTGGTTCGGGGTCCAGGCTAGTGCAAGGTGGCGCATCAGCTCTCAGGGTGCATCATCTCAGGCAAGTCAGGGCTGTGTTGAAGCTGTGCCGGAGGCAGCGGAGGAGGAGGAGGAGGTATTCCTAGACACCGACGTTACCGACGTCCCTGCCTTGGAAAGAGGTTGGCGCGAATTTGAGGCGGAGGAGGAAGATGAGGAAGATCAGTTTGCTAGTGCCCCTCGACCCAGAGGCTTGGGAAATCAAGGCTCCATCTCTCACATGAGTGCTTGGATGCTCCATTTCCTCCAACATGATCCTCGCATTAAGGCCATCAAAATGAACAACAGTTACTGGGTGGCCACCCTCCTGGATCCCCGGTACAAAACAAAACTCAGCACTTTCCTTCCACCCACCCAAATAGAGAGTAAAATGCAGGAAATGGAGACCTTGCTGATTGATCAACTGGAGACATCTGTTGCGTCTGCTTCACGTTCCCCAAATGTCACGGTGGAACAACATCAGCGACGTGACAGCAGTAGAGTGCCAAGTAGCCGTAGCGGCAGCAGCAGCAGCAGGCAAGGTGGCAGAAGCCTAATGGGTGACCTCTGGCAATCTTTATTTACCACCTCACCAACGCATGCAATGCAGGGCACACATCCAACACACAGAGACCAGCTTAAGATCATGGTGCACGACTATCTGCGTCTCAACACCGATGTTTTTGTATGTGTTCCGGACCCAATAGACTTCTGGGTATCCAAAATGGACGAATGGCCCGAGCTCGCTCGCCACGCCATAGAGGTGTTGTCCTGCCCAGCAGCCAGCGTCATATCTGAGCGGACCTTCAGCACAGCTGGAGGAGTCATTACAGACAAACGCATCCGGCTTTCCACAGATAATGTGGATCGTTTGACTTTCATCAAGATGAATCAGGCATGGATCTCTGATGATGTTGTGGCCCCAATTGCCGAGGTCACCGATTAGTTTGCCGGTCTACTTCACATTCCTCTTCAAACAGAAATAGTCCTCTTGAAAACTTTTTTTTAAAATGATCATTTCTAACTGCAATTTTTATTCTCTTTCCCAACAGTTCATTTTGCTGGTTTTGCTGTGAGGAGACTGTAAAAGACAGCAAGGTTTCATGACAACACCGTATTCCATTTACTCACTTTATCTTTAGAAGTTTTCGCATTGTCAATGGTTTTGAGGTCATGTTGCTGTGAGATACAGCTATAATTATGGTCCTTTGGAACAGAATGGCTTAGTGCATTCTCCATTTAATAGTGGCTGGAAGTCATATTTATAATTTTTTGGGGTCATGTTGCTGTGAGATACAGCAATAATCATGGTCCTTTGGAACAGAAATGTGGCTTTAAGTGGCATTTTCTCCCTCACAATTTTTAACAGTGGCTGAGAAGTCATATTTATAATTTTTTTGGGGTCATGTTGCTTGTGAGATACAGCAATAATCATGGTCCTTTGGAACAGAAATGTGGCTTCTAAGTGGCATTTCTCCCTCACAATTTTAACAGTGGCTGAGAAGTCATTTTTATAATTTTTGGGTCATGCTGCTTTGAAATGCAGCAATACTACAGGTCCTATTATAAAAAAAATGTTGTTTCTAACAGACATTTGTTCTTCACAATTGTCAAAGTGGCTCAAGGGTCATGCTTTGAATTTTTGGGGGCATTTTGCTGTGACATGCAGCTATACTACAGGTCCTATTATAAAAAAATGTTGTTTCTAACAGACATTTGTTCTTCACAATTGTCCAAAGTGGCTCAAGGGTCATGCTTTGAAATTTTTGGGGCATTTTGCTGTGACATGCAGCTATACTACAGGTCCTATTATAAAAAAATGTTGTTTCTAACAGACAATTTTTCTTCAAAAATGTGCAAAGTGGCTCAAGGGTCATGCTTTGAATTTTTGGGGCATTTTGCTGTGACATGCAGCTATACACAGGTCCTATTTAAAAAAAGTTGTTTCTAACAGACATTTATCTTCACAATTGTCAAGAGTGGCTCAAGGTGATGGTGCTGTCAGAAACAGGAATAGGTAGGACACTGTTAATGGACACATATTGCAAAATGACTTGTTTTTGCAAGATCTTTAACATAGCTATCAATCCCTGTATTGAGACAACCCATTTAATACAATTAAAAAAGAGAAACAAAGACATGGTGGGATTCCATCCTATTTTAAAAAATGTGTTTTCTAGAATTAAACTACTAAAAAACTTGCATGTACAAAATAGCTGGTAAAAAAATTCCTCTGAATTGTACAAGGGAGGTACAGGAAAACTTGACCAGATGTAGGTTATTCAGAGACATGGAGTATGGAGCACGGACAGAGAACAAAGTACAGAGACAATTTCCTCCAGCACGTTGAGTAAAATGAGAAAAAGAATGCCAAGAAAAAGGGCACCTGGGTGGAACAGGAGCGTTAACCACCAGTATTTCCAAGTGAAGCTCAATTGGTCCGCACTCATACGGAGGGGCAAGCGCTACCCAGGACAGGGACAGTATGTGTCCAGTGAAACTAAAATGGTGGTTGAAAGACTCCTTTTCCGGCACTTTTTAATCTGGGTCATGCGGTTTGGGGCTCTGCTGGGTCCGGGACGTATAGTAAAATGTCCAGTGAAACTAAAATGGGGGTTTTCAAAGACCCCTTTTCCCGCACTTTTTAATTTGGGGGTCAGACAGGTTTAATGGTCATACTGGGGTCCAAAACAGGTATAGTAATGTCCTTTTTCAACAAAAAATGGGGGGTTTAAAAGACTCCTTTTCCGCACTTTTTTTTTAGGGTCAGCTTTTTGGGCTATGCGGTCCAGACAGGTTTTTTTTAATGCCTTTAACAAAAAGGGGTGTTAAAAGACCCCTTTTTTCCGCACTTTTTAATCTGGGGTCATGCGGTTTTGGGGGCTCATGCGGGCCCAGGAAGGATATCAATTCCAGTAAATAAAATGGGGTTTTCAAAACCCTTTTTGGTTTTTTTGGGGTCATGCAGGTTTGGGTCATGCGGGTTTCCGGGACGGGTATAGTAATTTGAAAAAAAAATTTTTTCGTGGCTTTTTAACCTAAGTGTGTTGCCAAGATGACACTACCATTTTACGTTGGGTGTTAATTCCAGCTTCTCCAGCCTGTTGGGTGTAAAATAAGGGGGTTTTTGCTCTCCATAGACTTTAATGTCATCGATCATAAACTATCATCGACCATCAATATCTTGTCGATAGGCACATTGACCACGACCGATTCATGGCCAACGAATCGCTCAACACTAACAGGGAGCATCAGGGCAGCACCCATGGCCCCAACTGCAACTTCCTTACAGACAGCCCTGGGGGTTCTCTAGGTCCCCCGGGTGACGTACAACATTTTCCGGGGGTTTTTTTTTTCCCTCGGGTCATCAGATCCCGATCACCTTTGGGGCAGGGAATGTACTCTGATTTGCCGGGTCCCCGGGCCGGCAATGAAAAGTTTTAAAAACGGTATCGGAGGTTTCCTCCACTTCCCGGCACTTGCAGAGACTACTCTAGGAACAGAGCTGTTAACCACAGCTCTGTTGCTAGTGTAGCTAAGGTGTTGGGAGACGCAAAACTCCAACCTGCAATGCTCGACATCTATAGACAGTGGTCGGTCGTTAAGGAGTTAACAAATCAAGAGGGCCCCGCACTTGCTGACCATATAATAGATCAAATGGGGAAATTCCTGTTGACTTTTGAGGAACCCTCTGTACAAAGAAAGTTTCCGGAGACATTTCTACCAATTTTCACCTGACTCTGCAAATGTATGAAGCATGGTCTTCAAGGTCCGGTTAAATCATTCACAGAGCCCATTGATTTGTGGGTGATATGGGGTGGAATGAATCATTGTCACCCCACATCTCTGCCATAGACCATGAATTACTTGTAACCTAAAGTGTGGGCCCTGATCAGATAGGATTTTACTGGTAAGCCTCACTCTGGTGAAAATCTGCATTAGAGCATCATCAACAAAACGCACAATGCTCTTTTTAAAGCTACTCTTACAGGGAACAGTACAAGTCTACATTGTCAAATTTTCCTCTTTCCTGTGGTTTTAGGGACTAAAATCCAATTAATCACGCAACATTTGAAATGGGTCCCCAATAATTGGAAGTGGCTTAAAAAGGGTTTTTACCTGACCGACTTTCTTTCCCTACTCGCTGGCAGAGGTTGTAATAAACCTGAGAAAAGAAATTCTGTGAAAGTCTATGCGGGTAGACAAATATTTTTGGTGGGTAAATGTACATAGTCTCATTGCAGAATTTACCTTTTCCTTTTCTGGGGATGACTAAAGGATCCAATTAAGTCAGCTGCAACATGTTGAAATGGGTCCCCAATAATTGGAAGTGGCTTAAAAAGGGTTTTTACCCGCCCACTTTCTTCCCTACTCGCGGGCAGGGGTTTGTAAAAAAACCCTGAGAAAAAAAATCGGGGAAATTATGAAGGTAGACAAATACCTTGGTGCAGATTTCATGAGCAATCTGTAGCAATTGATTTGGTGTGTCATGGGTACCAATTAGAGATGGGCGAATGTTCAAAGGGAAGTGGAATTTTTTAGAATTTATGAAAACTTGGGTTTTGCCAAAGCTTAAGTTTTTGGTGCTTTGCGGAAAATAATCGTTTTTTTTTTCTAAAATGGCCGCGAGCACAGGCGTTTCATGGGGCAGAGAACTCTGGGGGGAAGGAAAAAAGGGAAAACCAGGGGAGGAGGTATGAACCCAAATGAGAACCACGGGCTTCTTGATGTCCACCCCTAAAAATACGGACGCCATCTTAAATTCCAAGTTCACTGTGATCCTATAATAAACATTTTGCCTGCGCATTTTTTGCAACTTTGAAAAGAAATTTTTTTTCAACTACGGGAGTAAAAGCCCTTTCACAAGTTGTGTATATACACACTTTTTACCAACCAACTTTTATTATTTTGTTTTTTTTTGGGGGGGTTTTTCCCCCTAAAGTCCAGGGGGGGTCTTCTGCCCTTTCTCCCTAAAAATTCCAAACGGGTTGTTTGTAGGGTATTTAATACCCAAGGCTTTTTTTAAAACCTCTTGAGTGTGGGGAAATTTTGGAAAAAAATAAGGGTGTTGTTTTTTTTGCCCCATTACCCTAAATTAATCTGTTTTTTTCTGTAGGGTATTTCATCCCCAAGGGTTAATTAAAGCCTCTTGTTGTGGGTTTTGGAAAAAAAATACTGGTTGTGTAATTTTACCCCATATATCCCTGAATTTAAATCTCTTCATTCTGTGGGGAATTTTATCCCAAGGGTTAATTTCTCTTTTTTGTGGGGGAATTTTTGAGTCAAAAAGGGTCTGTGTTTTTCTCCCAATACACCCCTGAAATCCATCAATTCAGACCGGGGGGGTTTTTTTATTATGTGGCCCAAGTTTTTTTTTTTTTTTGTGGGGGAATTCGGTTTCAAATCCAGCGTTTGTGTATTTATCCCTACATCATTTCAAACCCAGCCATCCAGTCTTTTGGAATATTGCTATCTGGGGCAAATCCGGTTTTTTTTTTGTTTTTATCCCTACTACATTTAAAACCCAGCCACTCCAGTTTTGGGATATTGCTATCTGTGGCAAACATGTAGACCTCCCCCCACCAAAAAAAAAGTGTGGAGAGGGTGTCATCAGTAATTTTGCCGTTCTTTATTCCCCCTTTCAATTGGTCAAAAATCCACTTGTAAAGCCCAAAAAGAAAAGGAGTTGATCCCCAAAAAAAAAGTAAATGGGAAATTTTCATTGTTCTGTGTTTTTTATCCACTCCCGCTTTTTGGGTCCTACTACGACAATCCCGTGCAAACATAGGACCCTGTCATACTAGCCTTTCGGTTTCCGAAAACACAAACGGTTGTGTTTGTCCCCTTTTAAATTTCCCTTTGACAGATTAAAGAAGGGGGAAAAACCAAAAATATTAGCAATGTCATAGAGTGGGGGAGGGTGGAAATAGTATTAGAAAACCACAGGGTGGTCGACTGAAAAGAGTGGTCATTGGCAGCAGCATGAGTAGGCCAACAGAGTGGCAAATGACAGAATGTAAGGGTGGCAGCAGCATGATTAGGCCACAGACTGGAACAAGTACACAGTTTTGGAGGTGGCGGCAGCAAAGCAGCAGCATCATGCCGGAGAGTGCACAATGCCCATAATTTTGAGGGGCGGCAGCTAGGTGAATAATGAGGATGGTGGCAGTAACAGCAACATCAAGCCAGAGAGTGACATGGGGGACATACCTGGAGATGACAGCAGGCAGCGAGAGGAGACCTGATGGGTGAGGTGGCAGCACCCATCAGAACGTACTTTAATGGCCCAGTGAAGAGTGGGGAGGTGGGTGTCAATACCAGTTCCTGGTAAAGATGGGTGGTTGAAGGAGCAGCTGGCAGCAGATGTGGGGCGGGTGACAGCATCAGAATAGTAGCTGAGGCAAGTATCCAGAAGAATCCAGGGATCAGGGTCTGCTCCAAGTGATGCTGCTGGTGGGTACCTAAATCACTAGGGGTTGAAGAAAGCTACTCATCAACAACTCCAGACTCAAGTTGCTGCTGATGGAGCTGGTACTGCTCCTAACCCCCCATCCTCCACAGCAGCCATGGCAGTGGTACATGAGCGCTGAGGAACCACCCGGTCAGACCTGCTAGAGGATGGACGATGGCGCAAATAGACAGCGGCCAACTAACTACATAGGACTACATAGGATGTCTCTTGAGTACTTGATTTTGTCCTCCGTCTTGGCAGGTGAAAAAATGCCGCCATTTGGGATCAGTAATGAGGGTCCAAGAGGGTAGAGAGTCAGAAGTTATCCGTCTGCTGGATGGTGACAATTCAGCTTTCACTAGCCAGGCAAATCAGCATGCAGCAGGGCATCTGCGCAATTGACTCTGAGGGACTCCCTGCCTTCATCTCCACTGTATACTGCCACGGTGTGTCTGGGTCATCTTCCTTGTCTTCCTAATCCTCCGGCTGCTCCTGCTCCTCTCCTGTCACCTGAATAAAATAACCCATCAATTTTCGCTAGATACTGCTTGTTTCCCAATGTCTTCCTCCTCCTCCAGTTCAGCCCCCACTGGACTCATGTGGCTGTGAGATGTAGTCGCCCCGTCTCCAGTCCCCTGACCAGACAAATTTTGCAGCACCTGTTCCAAGACATAAAGCAGTAGAATGATGTTATTCATCCCGTAGTACTGGCGACTGACAAATGATGTGGCCCCCTCATAGGGTCTGTGCAAACGGCAGGTGTCCCGCATGAGCTTTCACTGGCTGACATAAAAATTACACAGTGGATCCCTGTCCGCTTTGATCATCAATAAATCATTAATGGCCTTTCTCTGTTCATCGATTTCTCCCTGTTTGCCCTGTTCATCGATTTCTCCCTGTTTTGCCTTGTTCATAGATTCTCTGTTCTGTTTAGCTCAAGGAGCATGTGATTGGCGGTGTAGAAATAGTTAAAGTGCATGCAACATTTCCTGTCAAGTTCTCTGAATGGTGCATAGTCCATCACTTGAAAAGGGAGGGACAGCAGTACCACCAACTTGGATAGGAGCACGGTCAGCTTCTGCACTTAGTGATGGCTAGACGCATACTGCTGCCTCTTGGCAATCGTCTCGGTGAACGACTGCTGGCACCATTAGTGGTGAGGAGCAGGACCATCTGTCTTCAGCAGAGGTGGTGGAGCCTTGACTGCCTGAAACGGGAGGCGTGCCACTCGGTGCTGCTGCTGTTGCTTCAGCAGGATGAACCACCACATCTGAGACATGTTTCTCCCAGGCCACTGTATGGTGATGCTGCATGTTGATGCAGGCTTGTGGTGCCAACGTTAGGTCTCTGGTCACGCTTTACTTTATGCCCACAGATTCTACCTAAAGCCATGTTCGCCTCCTCTGGTGTCCTGTCAAAAAACTGCCATACCACCGAGTAGGTGATTTTACCACCAACAATCCGCACTGACTGTTACCGCCTCGGTGGGCCCCTGCGTTGCTACTTTCTGGGACCTGCAAAGTAGGTGGTCTAAATCATGGCCATATGGCTCCCGACCTCGCACCGCTGCCACCTTGCTGACTCCCAGCCACACTACCGACTTGCCGGCTACGCCACTGCCTGACGCACAAGCTGCCGCTCTCTTCTCCCGATGGTGATGATGATGATGATGATGATGATGATGATGATGAAGCCCTTGCTTCCAGGGCCGGGATGATGGGTAGTCGAAAGTGGGCGACCGCCTAGGGCGCTACTTCATCCCAGGCAGAAAAGAAGGCGCAAGGAGGCATGGAGTGGGCTGAATTTTCCATTTAGGGGCACTTTATGCCTTTTGTAACTAGGGCACCAAAATACCTCGTCCCAGCCTTGCTTGCTTCACCCGGCTCCCAAGTGCGATCGGTTACATCGATTAGTGTTTGCCTGTCACTGCTGTCCTCCTCAATGGTGTCGCTGTACAGAGCCAGACCGCTAGCAACATAACCCCTCATGCCACTCTCCTTATCACTACTTGCCCGTTTCTGCAAGAAGCAGAGGATGTCTTCTCCACCTCTTTGCTGCCCACTGTCCTCAAATAGTTCATCCTCACTGTATAGTGGCGCACAGCCCACAGCACATAGTAGTTCCCTTGAACCGAACGGGACAGAGGCGGGTTGAGGACCTGCTCCCGGGCAATGCCAACTAAAGTTTGTGTCTTACGGATGCACCGACTCTTTGCCGGGGTTGTCAGATGTCATCTGGAAGAAAGGCATGACCTAGTCAACCATTCGAAAACCGTTGGCTTGATGGTCAACACACATCCGCTAAATGACACCGGAAGCTCTGGCCTTGCGGGGTGACCCCTGCTGTGACGTTACCTTACTGTGCTGTGACCTGTGCCTGCTCCAGGAACCTACTATTGTGTTCTTTGTTACCCCATGTGATCAGGCACACTCGCAACCCTCACAGTTTTAATAGCGCTCTGAAAATTCAAGCCTACCAAGATCGCTAATTGTTAACCCCCCCAAATTCTGTCCACGCATTCGTCACATCCTGCACTTTGGCACCCACAGGCACTTATCCTTATATAGATGTATGGTTGGGATGATAGGTTCATCCACTTTTTTATGTATACTACCCCATATTTATGTAATATGGCACCAAGCACTTGTCACCCTTTGTTTCACCCATACAACCTAATAGATTGTAAGTTCTTGCGAACAGGACACTCACACCTCGTGTCTGATTTGTAAGTAACTTTTTTATAATGTAATGTCTGGTTTGTCTGTGCTTATACCCTCTATATTGTAAAGTGCTGCGGAATATGTTGGCGCTATATAAATAAAGATTATTATAATTATAGTAGGATCTTGGCTCTCAGCTTGGTTCTTTCAAGCAGGCACTGACATTACTTGTCAGGCTGCGTTTCCCACTTCAGTTATTTGGTCAGTTTTGCCCCTGTAACTGCCAAAAGAAGTGAAGTGTGAAGAGATTCTAAGGCGGCGGCTGTCAATCTGCGTGTCATACTAAAAACACAGCATTATATGAAGACCAAACCACGCTCCCTATGCATATTTGAGCAATGCACAATGTTCTACAATACCCTACAGGCTCTCCGCAGCCAGGAAATAGCTGTTTTTTAATGCAATTCACCGTGAATAAATTCGGCTCGAAAAGAATTTTGGCTGAAAATTCGGCAAACCTGGCGAATCGAATTTTTGAGAAATTCGCCCATCTCTAGTACCAATAACTGCTTGTGCGCTGCCCACAGTTGTCCCACAGGAGCACCTACAACATGATAAGTCCATCTTCCTGTACTGATCTGTCCTATTTTGTGCTATTTGTCCCACCATTTGCCTCAAATTTTCCAAGCTAGGGTTGTTTGCCTGATCTTTCATAAACTCCTCTTGCGCTCCAATATCTGAACAGTCAGAGATGTCATACATTGGCTTTTTTGCCCTATAGACCCCTTCCTGTGAGCTGTGCCCTCTTGCTGCTTGCCTCCAGGAAATGCTGCAACAAATGTTCTCGACATCATTTCCAAGCAGTATGTCTGCAGGTAGCTTGTCCATCATCTCCTCTGTGTGCTGTATGGGCCCTTTTTCCCAGTCAAGACTCACCTAAGCAGAAAGCAGCTCACGTTTTTTCCCTCTGGCCAATTGGACTTTGGGTAACTGTCCTGGGATTATCACTGGTGACCACATGGGGTTCCACCAGATGAATGTCCCTGAGTCCATAAAGCCCTATGCTGGGCAGCCCTTGACCTGGATGGGATCACATGGCTTTTCCTTTCAGCAGCATCAATCCAATTTATCTGCATCACCACATTTTCAACTTCTTCCATTACTGGAAGTCCCATTGGTGTTCCCGGCTACTGAATCCATCCCAGGAGACCATCCCACATTCTCTGAAATGACTGCAGCAATGGGCTATATCACTGGAGCTTTTGAGGTGGGTGGCATATAGGATAATCTTGTAGCTATTGGACAAACTGCCTGTAAATCCCCTGGAGAGCCACACTTAAAACAGGTCCAGGCAGCATTCAGGAAGCCTGTGGAGATCGGGAAAAAACATCTGAGTTTTTATGATCATTCCCTTTCAGAGTAGAGTTTGTGCAGGGCTTTGCCTGGTTGCTCTCCACGTACCTATCTGTTAGGCAGGCAGCCTTGTCTAGAATTTGGGGTTCACGATCCATCACCCACTCCTTTACCAACACTGGACACCTCTCCAGAAACTGCTAGTTCAGAAACAGTCCTCAAACACCTGGGCCCCCCATCCCTGGGTCTGCCATTTCAGGGCATGGGACTGCTTGTTGCCAAATTCGTGGTAGGTGTCCTTAGTCCCTTTAGTAGTATTCCAATGTGATGGTTGTGGGGAAACTTTTTTCATGCATTTTTCTAATGCATTAAAATAGTGCATGTGTCTTTTGCCACTACCTAGTTTTTATATTACTATTATTATTGTATTAATATAATAAATAATATTATTATATTGCTAGATTATTATCCTACTTATTTTTTTTCTTCTGTTTGTTGCAGCAAGTTCTGATGATGTATTAAGGATGGCTTTATATTTTATCTTGACCAATTAAAAGTAGCATCTCAAATGTAATATGTTTATCTGGATTTCAGATTACTGTAAATTTAAAATGCATTAATAACATTTTTATTAACATTTTGTAACATAATATGAAATTGTTATATAACTGTATACATGAAGTAAAAAGTACGTGACCTGCTCTCCTAAAAGAAGCTAAAATGGTCCAATAGATATTGTCTCCAATTATGCCCACATCTCTTCCTTTCCAGTTAGATTCATATACTACTGTATCACACTTGTTTGAATATATTTGCTTTTTACTTAATCCCCCCTTGCATAAAATGGGGACTGCATTCACAGATGTTATTCTTAGCTGCTATTCTACTACCTACAGAGGATTAGGTTGTGTAATTTACACTCAGCAGACTTGACTATGAGTGAATGAACAGTGGATTATATTTATTAAATGCCCTACTTAAATGTACAATATGTCTGTTTTAAGTCAGTTACAAATGTAAGAAAAGCTTTTAATTGTTGAATAATTATGTTACTACTTTCCAAGTGATTGGATATCTTTCCATGTCAAGTATGATCATTTCATTTTACAGTTAACCGTTACTCCACCAGTATTGAAGAAATCAAATTGCACAGTCTGTTGTGAAATAAAAGATGACATAATGCACATCCTTAGTTGAAGATGTAGATTTTTTTGTTGATTCAATTTCTGGCATGTTATGTTATGTTCCAATGAGACAAGTTCAACTGTTTTCAGTTCTCATTGGCATATAAAGTGTTAACTTTTAAGCATGGATGAGCTTCTTATGAATGGGGGCAGAGTCTGACGCAGTTTATTATTGATAAGGCTCTTGACGTCACCCACATGGCATATTAGAATACAGGGCTGATTTAATACTACCCTAGGCTACATTTTCTATTACTATCCCAACAATTGATACCTAAGAATTCCTCTTGCTTATGCCTACCCTTACCATGCATGCTGTTTACACTCAAAATCATATTACAATCTGTATAACTATTTCATCCACTTCATGGATAACAATTTCTTTAAAAGTCAACTATAGATTTTAAAATGTTCAGTGTGTGAAGTTTAAGAAAACTAGAGTAGCATGTAAAATAATGTGTGCATACGAATGTATAGTATAGAATTTTTTTTTTATTACTGCCAGTGAAACAAACCAATAAGGAGCCTCATATTGCAGAAGCATAAAACAGAATATTTAGAATAATAGAAAGTACTGCATAGAGTACAATTCAACTAAAGCAGAGATGTCCTCCTAGAAGAGTCCTTTTACAGGGTTTTACAGGGTTATATTCAAGCAGCAGGTCGAAAAAAATAGGAGTAAATTTGTTTCACGTGACTGATATAAACGGACATGGGTAACTTACAGAAGTGTAATACTTTAGGATATAGCAGTAGTATTCAGAGCAGTAATTATTCGGAAATGAGTTCATAGAAAAGCTTGAAATGTTGTAAACATCTTAAACTGATTCAGTGAATACATCACAGACATGAGATATATGATTTTAGTACAGAAATAAAAAAATGCTAATATAAAAAATTAAAATATACTTCCCAACCTCCCACCTCCCCTACCCTTGTCTGAAAAGAGGGTCGAGAAAAGAAAGAAGAGAAAGCATAGTACACTCATGCAGAGTTTAGGAACAGTTGCTTCTGTTGTACATAAATAAAACAGATCATCCATACCTTAATGCAGCCCCCTCCACTGCTGGGTGGTCTTGACTATGCAGGTATAATACAATACACCATATGAATACTTAGCATGTTGTATATATAATATATATATAATATATATATATAATATTATTATAATATTATATATATATATAAAAATACAGGCAATCCTCGACTTACAACCGTTCCCACTTACATCTGTCCCCTGATTACAAACGGAGACTTATGGGGCATGCTGGCACTTGTAGTTCCATGTTCCACAGCAGATGGTAGCTGTGGAACAACAAGTTCCAGCATGCCACAGCAGCACATGAGGTGAAAGTTAGGTGAAATCTCCTTAACAGGGGCACAAACAGCAAGACAAATCTAAAAACCCTTCCCTGCATGATCTGAAACAAAAAAAAACTTTTTTGTGCTGGAGTTGCATTTAATAAATATACCTATTTCGACTTAAATACAAATTCAGCTTAAGAACAAACCTACAGTCCCTATCCCATTCATAACTCGGGGCTGTCTGTATAAATATATATATAGGGCAACGTTTCGGCTCTCCTGAGCCTTTCTCAAGCAACAATGAACAGTGATACAGAGTATTTAAGGAAGTGAACAATTACATATGCAAATTACGTAATTAGTGCAAAAACTTTCAAAAAGTGAATCATCATACCTATAAATATAATTTCATAATCCATATGTGGCAATAAAAATAGTGTAAATAGTGCATACATGTGATAAGACATGAGAAATAACCCCATGATTAAATACATAATATATACACATATATAAAGTGCATCATAGTGGTATGGATCTATTAAAACTAGTCTAATTTAAATAGGAGTGGGGATGAACGCCTCCTAACATAAAATACAAAGACCGATCTTAACATACATGTAACAGCAGACTCTCGGCGTCCTGTAGATACAAATCCGCATGTCCGGCGCCGCGATACCACATGACTGTTGGCAAGGCAACGAACAACTCACGTCTCAGCTCAGTTTGCGCATGCGCACCGCGGAAAACAATGATAATGATAATGAGGGGCACTCTCTGTATAGTTAGTGGCTGGACAGCCAGGAGGGCGTCCAGACAAGTGTGAGTTGTCTCTATATATATATATATATATATATATATATATATATATATACACACACACACACATATATATATGTATTAATAAGGTGCATTGTATTAGACTTGAGTAGTCAAGACCACCCAGCAGCAGAGGGGGCTGCATTAAAGAGAACCTGTCACATAGTTTATGCCCCCCTTGCTGAGGACAGCACAAGCTAGTGTGAGACAAGATGTTTCCAGCACTGTGCCCCTTATTCTGTAAGATGCTGTAGCTTTAGAGTATTTATTGCTCAAATCTGCAGTTTTCAGCCAGAAAAGAGTCATGAAAAGAGTCATTTTTTCATACCCCGCCCACCTGAGGCTAGCCCTGCCCACCACAACTGATAAACCTATCACTTTGAATAGGTAGAAACATGTAAATAACTGCCAGGTGGATGGGGCTAGCCGTTTGTTGGCAGGGCTAACATCTGCTCATGAATAAGATTTGAGCATTAAATGCTCTAAAACTACAGCATCTTACAGAATAAGGGACACAGCACAGGGAAACAGCATGTCTGTCACTAGCTTGTGCTGTCCTCAGAAAGGGGGGCATAATCTATGTGACAGGTTCCCTTTAAGGTATACCAGATCTGTTCTATTTATTTACAACAGAAGCAACTCTTCCTTAAAGGGGTTTTATTGGTTGAAGTGTTCGTGCTCTTCAGCTAATTCTATGAGATTGAATTTGAAATCCAGGGGCGTGTCTCTCCTCTCAGCAGGTGTGTCTCTCCTCAATGAAGAGCTTGTCGGAAGGATGCCGCACACCATATGGATGTTGATAGGAATATTCGTGGGTGCTCCAGGTAGGGTTGCAAGCCCTTAGTACTCAATATTGAAGAAATACCTTAGCACTCCATAAGTAAAATGAGAATTTTGGTGTTTATTGAAACATCATTAAAGTGAACATATATCCAAGGTAGATGATACACAGAAATATAGGATATCCAGACTTTATGGAAAATTTTCGGCAATATTGGCCTTCCTCAGTCCTGTCTGGAATTAGATACCAGGAGCTAGAGATGTAAGGAGATAGATGGAATTATTATTATTGGTTGAAGTGTTCATGCTCTTCAGCTAATTCTATGAGATTGAATTTTAAATCCAGGGGCGTGTCTCTCCTCACTGAAGAGCTGTGACATCATCATTGTGTATTTGCAGAGGAAGGTTGTCTGGACAGAACAGATTTGCAGCCTCCTTCAGTGTTCTCTTGTGTCTGCAGAACCTTCATCTCCAGGCTCCACAAGCTCCTTGCTGTGCTATATATAACCATTTATACACACAGCCTGAACTAATGAAGCACATGTGAGGATTGCACACTGCCCCCCCTCCTCCTCCCTCTCTGTTATCAGGCAGGAGACTGTATGACTGTGTTACATGGAGGAAGCACAGGATATAAGGCTGTTATATGGAGGAAGCACAGGATATAAGACTGTGTTATATGAGGGAATCTATGAGTTGAACTGTCAGTAATTAGTCAGTTCATTCACCTTAGAGCTGGGACATGACTATACAGCCAGCAGCCCTCTCACATAGCTGATTTAACTTTCGGTTTTAACAGCTCAGAGGGGAGTAAACACAGAGTGTGCAGGCAGCCAATTACAGCGCAAGGGTCGTGTCCGGGGTGTTTCCTGTCCGGGGGTGTATCCCAACAGGCTGAATGAAATGTCAGTCAGCCAATCACAGTGCAGGGGGCATTTCCATGGCGAAATCCAACCGGGGGCATGTCCCGACTAGCCAATTACAGAAAAGGGGGCATGTCCCAACTAACAGCTGCAGAAATAGGAAACAGATACGCCGAAAAGCTCATATCTACTATGCTAATTATGGGGACAGTAAAAATAAGCAAGATATGATCTTTGTAGCGAGAATACCCCTTTAAGTCTGCATGAGTGTACTAAGCTTTCACTTGCTTTTCTCTACCCTCTTTTCAGACAGGGGGAGTGGGAGAGGGGCAAAAGCAATGTGTAAAAAAATCTATAATTTTAAACCCCATCTCCTGTCTTGCCAGACTTGATACAAAATTCAGCATCTTTCTGAGGGGGGAGGGATCACATGGACTTCTTGTTAGTACAGGCAAAGGGTGGCACAGCAGCATATAGGGTGCCCCGGCAACTTTCTCAATGTATGTGTGTGTTGGGAAGGGGGGAATGCACACATGGTGGTCTCTGTCTCATAGTACAGACAGCAAAGCAATATATACCATGCTTATTGGTGGAGCAGAAATCATTAGGAGCTTCTGCTCTACCAGCATACATAGGCTGCACAAGATCTATGGCACATTAGGCACACACCAGCAGAGGAAGATGGAACTGCTGCCACTACCTGCCCAGAGTTATTCCCACTGCTAGACTAACATAAGAATGACATAAAAACAATGCAAAGTTGCAAATTTTTGCACATGTAAGGGTTGCAGAAAATTGTGCAATATAAATTCAAAATAATGATGAAACAGCCTCTTAGATGATTACTAATCATGAGGGGAGTGTCCATGTAGTACTACACCTGCACACCTGAATAATGCAAAAATAATTCAAAAGCCAGCTCATCAGCATGCAGAAAAGCCATAGTACCAAACATGTGACACTGCACAAGTGCAATATACTGATAGATGACCACTTGCACACCTACAATTCATGTGGGCAGTAACCACTTAGGGCAACATGTATGATCGGGAGTTGCGCCTGTTTTCTGCCGAAAACTGCGGCTCACCAATCCAAATCCACTGTCGGATGCAGTGATGCGATGTTAGGCGCAACCTTCGTCACTTTCGGATGCGCCTAATATGAAGGGGCGCGCAATGGGCGCGGTGTGGGCGTTCTGGGGCGGGACGCAGCACATTCAAGTACTCTGCGGCATGCATGATCGTGGGTCGGCAAAGTGCGGCGCATTGCAGCTCCGACAGGCAGACCTAGTTGAATGTGGTCTAAATGAGCTGGAGGAGGCGAAGGGAAGCGAGAACGTAATGGAATTGGGGCAAAATGTGCTCTAGGTCGACTGTTACAACAGTACACAGCTCTCAGCTCCGTGAGGCATGGAATATGATTCCAAAAATCGTTTTTTTAGGTGTAAAACATTCTCTGAAAAAGAGCTCAAACCTTGATAAAACAAACATAAATAAAAATCCCTAACAACGTGTTAGGGATTTGATTGGATATCGAAAATTGCTGGGAAATGCAGTAATTCAAATTCTGTAAGCTCTTCTCGTTGGTCGGCAGAAACCAACGAATCAGAATAGGAGCGACAGTGAACCATTATAACCTATGGAGAAGTATTGACCAATCAAATGAAAAGGCGGGACAGTTCAAAATACAGTAAAAAAGGCAGAAAAGAGCTGATTGGTTGATCTAGTGGAGGCGTGGCTATCCCAGCCAATCAGAGTGCGAGCTACTTTGTCCCATTGTATTCAATGGAGAGATCGGGGCAATGAAATCTCGGCTCTCAGCTACTTGCGGCATGGAGTATGATTAAAAAAATCTTTTTTATTAGGTGTAAAACATTATCTGAAAAAGAGCTGAAACCTTCTAAAAACATACATCAATCAAATCCCTAACAACGCGTTTGTCGCCGTCACCGGCGCTACATCAGGAATTGAAATATTGTAAATTGCCGGGAACTACAGTAATTAAAATTCTGTAAGCGCTTCTCATTGATCGGCAGAAACCAGCCAATCAGAATAGGAGCGACAGTGAACCATTATAACCTATGGAGTAGTATTGACCAATCAAATGAAAAGGCGGGACAGTTCAAAATACAGTAAAAAAGGCAGAAAAGAGCTGATTGGTTGAGCCCAGGCGACAGATATGAATCCACCAATCATATGTAGTGCGTCTATTTTGAGTGGAGCAAGAAGGGCGCGATAGAAAGGCGCCCTAAAAGTTATTACTGTCTATGGGAAATATTCTAGTACTGTGATTGGTTTGGGGGAAGAGGGGCTTGTCCTGCTTAGCCAATCAGCGGGTGAGCTACTTATCTCATAGAGTTCTAAGGGGAAAAGAAATGCAGAGCGAGCTATGTTTGTGATTGGCTAAGTTATATGAGGCGCGGTTATTTGGGCCAATGGGAGAGCAAGCGACGCTCTTATGGGTTTTCTAATGCAATCTATAATAAAAATGTACATGCCCGAAATCAAATGATAAGACTCACGAAGTTGTACCGATCTCTATATAAAATGATCAATAATATGGGGGTAAAGAAAAGAAACTAATAAAAATGAATTCAATGATTTCATTTTTATTTCTTTATTTTCGTTACACCCATATTATTGATCATTGGCTAACGAAAACAAAGAAATAAAAATGAACCGGGAAACGCGGCAGAGCAGTAGTGCACACACCTCAGACCAGCTGTCATCACAGCGTGATTCACAACGCCGAGCAAGCTGTGCAAGCTGCTAAGAAAAGAGCGTTTCAAGTCTGAATGCTGAAAAGTTATATGGACTACTCCAGGCTTGGAGAAACAAAAACCGCAAGTGTATACTAAATGTGTCTATCTTAAGTACCTAATGTTATGCTACTTTGCTTTACATGTTGTCTTAAAATTTTGAAACTAATTAAATGAGAAACCTTTTATGGATACGCTGTCCAAGGTTTTCTTGGGAGTATACCCTTACATAGCTACTGCATACGGGCTTACGAGGAAAGGGCCCATATATATTCTCCTACATATGCGGTTCATATAAATATAACAGAGGTCATTTTGTGATATTTCATAGCCGAGATTTGATTGTCCGATCTCTCCATTGACTACAATGGGACAAAGTAGCTCGCATTCTGATTTGCCGGGATAGCCAAGCCCCCGCTAGCTCAACCAATCAGCTCTTTTCTGCCTTTTTTACTGTATTTTGAACTGTCCGCCTTTTCATTTGATTGGTCCATACATCTCCATAGGGTATAATGGTTCACTGTCGCTCCTATTCTGATTGGCTGGTTTATGCTGAATATGAGAACAGCTTACAGAATTTGAATTACTGTATTTCCCAGCAATTTTCCATATCACAATTCCTGATGTAGCACCGATGGCGGCGACAAACACGTTGTTAGTGATTTTATTTATGTTTGTTTATAGAAGGTTTTAGCTCTTTTACAGATAATGTTTTACACTTAATCAAAACGATTTATTTACTAATACTCCATGCCGCACGGTGCTGAGATTTCAGTGCCCCCATCTCTCCCTAGACTACAATGGGTCAAAGTAGCTCGCGCTCTGATTGGCCGGGATAGCCAAGCCCCCGCTAGCTCAACCAATCAGCTCTTTTCTGCCTTTTTTTACTGTATTTTGAACTGTCCGCCTTTTCATTTGATTGGTCAATACTTCTCCACACCTTATAATGGGTCACTGTCTCACCTATTCTGATTGGCTGGTTTATGTCGACCAAGGAGAAGAGCTTACAGAATTTGAATTACTGTATTTCCCGGCAATTTTCAAGATCCAAATTCCTGATGTTGCGCCATTCTTGATTTTTTGTTAGTGATTTTATTTATGTATTTTTTAAGAAGGTTTGAGCTCTTTTTCAGATAATGTTTTACACGTAATAAAAACGATTTTTTGGATTCATGCTCCATGCCAGCTGAGAGCTGATATTTATTTCTTGTGCGATCTTATATATTTTCACTTTAATTTTAAATGTTCCACTTTTTCACTACATTTAATCGTTTTTAGACAGCTTTGATTTTTCACTTCATTCATTTATTCATTTGAAAGACAACTCTTTTTGCTATTCACTAACATGTTTAATGATTTCTTGCTGTTTTCCAGCCTGTCTCGAATCGGAATACATGTTAGGCGCAGTCCCGCACTGCGCCTAAGTCCCGCACTGCGCCTCACACCCTGGCGAGGCGCGGTGGCCTTTACACCGCATGTATGAGCGCCCCTCGGGCGCCGACTTACATAAGGCGCAGCTTTCACTTGAAATCGGGCGAAAACGTTGACCCAGTGAGAGGCCGTGAATTGGCTCTATTGAGAGGTAAGGATAGTGTAGGACTGCCCGATTTTGAGATCACGTTGAAAGTCGTGGGCAGCTTAAACATCTTTTGATCAAAATATGTGAACCGAGAGTCTCAAAGTTTTTTCATGTATGATAGATAGCATAAATGCTTCTTTAGGGATTTCCACGTAATGTATTGCCCTTTTTGCAGTAGTGTGCCGCTGACAGTGGTGTGCGTGTGTACATGTATATATATATATATATATATATATATATATATATATATATATATATATATATATATGTGTGTGCCGCAGCCCTGCCAGTGGCACCCAGGTTTGCATACGTTTTTTCAGAAATGTTTTTTTGTGCAGAACCATACGTTATATTTGGTGTATGTTGATTTTAACCTATATGGGAAGGAAGGGGTGCCTCCATTTTGGGTTTCTGCACCCGCCCACTCTCACAGGCTGTCATAAGAAGTGCAGCTTGCAAGTCTGGTGTGTTTTCTTATTTTTTCTCTCTGTATAATGGAGGTCGGTTGACCCAGTGAGAGGCCGTGAATTGGCTCTATTGAGAGGTAAGGATAGTGTTGGACTGCCCGATTTTGAGATCACGTTGAAAGTCGTGGGCAGCTTAAACATCTTTTGATCAAAATATGTGAACCGAGAGTCTCAACGTTTTTTCATGTCCGGCATACATAAGGCGCTGCTTTCACTTGAAATCGGGCGAAGACGTGCGCTCTGATGTGCCAAGATTCATACATGTCGCCCTTAGTATTAGATTTACAAAGAGATAGGGCATCTAAAGGGTTCCAGCCACACATTTACATGTAGTGCACCATACTGGCATACTAAGAATATCCAGAAGTACTTGATATTGGTATAGCATAGGATTAAACACAGTCAGGTCCCATTATTATGACCATATTCTGCCTTTGAAGTTGGCAGTGTGTAGCTCTTGAAGAAAGGCACGTGTTGTGAGCTGGCTTGGTGGTTACATCAGGTGTGGCATATGCGGTTTGTTTACATATCTCTCATTACTATCATGGGTAAGATGGACGATTTATTAGACTTACAAAAAGGGATAGTTATTGGCTTTCAGGCCCAGGATGACAGTATTTATGACACTGTGCAGTACATGAAATGTTTGCACTCTGCTGTGGTGAAAGTGTCCCCTGAGTTGACAAATGGCACATAGAAATTGAAGCAGTATAGGCTATGATGGTGCGTGAAGGCAGATCAATATAGGGGAGGAGTTCACTTCATAAATGAACTAGGGGGCTAGCAGACCTGTGTCTGAAACAACTGTTCAGTAAACCCTACCGTGTTTGTTGCTCCAAAGCAGACCAGATGGTTAGTCTCTTCACTTCTGCTAATGAAGTTGCATTGGAAGAAAAGGCTTCAATTCTTACAACAGTATCGGAATTGGACCTCTTTTGATTGGCAAAGAGTTGCCTACTCCAACGAGCCACGTTTTCTGTTTCATTGAACAGATGGACATTGTCATTGCACTGAATAACATCAGGGAACAAACACCCTGTAACTATTGCTGGATGTACACAAGCTGG
Source organism: Phyllomedusa bahiana (assembly GCA_025379985.1). Taxonomy (NCBI): domain Eukaryota; kingdom Metazoa; phylum Chordata; class Amphibia; order Anura; family Hylidae; genus Phyllomedusa; species Phyllomedusa bahiana. The sequence continues at coordinate 25,352 of JAODAL010034566.1, forward strand.
TGATGGCAGGAATATAGTTCTGGGAATGATTTTGTGGCATTCTTGGAGTCACCTCATCCATATGGAAGGCACTCTCAACTGATTTGGGCATGACTCCATCTTGCAGATCATGTACACACAATTGTCTTCCTTGAGGTGGATGGGATCTTCTAACAAGACTATGAAACATGCCACATGGCTAGAAGTTTCTGAAATTGGTTGAAAGAGCATGACCAACTACTACCCTAGCCTCCTAATGCCACAGACATTAACTTAATTAAACATATATGGGACCGCCTTGATTGCCGTGTTCACTTTATGGATCCTTCCTCCATTTCACAATCCAGCAGCTGTGGGATGCACTCCAGTCAGCATGGGTCCAGATGCCTGTGACAACCTACCAGGCAGGCCCGGAATGGGAGTCTGTCGCCAGGGCGCCAAAGCTCCAGTGCCAACCAGTGGTGCAACTACAGGGCCGCAGTGGTCGCACTTGCAGCCAGACCCCTCACCCATGGACCCCTCTTGCCACACAGTTGCGATTACAGCCATCGCCTGCATAGTGCAGGCAGCGGCTCAGGAAGAAGTGCAGGGATACTCTGATCCCAGCTGATCAGCCCCTGGAGGCCACGGTGCAGGTGGCAAGATGTGATGTTATCATGCTGCCTGCTTCGCAGCCTGTACAAAGCCATAAGCCTATGGCTAGGTTAACAATCTACTGGGTGCTGGCATCCCAGAGCATGCAGAGAGAAGAGAAGAGTTGTTCAGCTAAAAGGCTTTTTTTGGGTTTTTTTAATAGGGGCTTCTGTATACCTGCCTAACTACTAAGGGAGGCCCTGTATACCTGCCAAACTACTGGGGGAGACCCTGTATACCTGTCTGACTACTGGTGGAGGCCCTCTTTACATGCTTGACTATGGGGGTAGGCCTTGCATACCTGCCTAACTATTTGGGGGAGGCCCTGTATACCTGCCTAACTACTGTAGGGAGGCCCTGTATATATGCCTAACTACTTAGGAGAGGCCTTGTATACCTACCTAACTACTGGGGGAGGCTCTATATACCTTCCTAACTACTGGGGAGAGACTCTGTATGCCTGCCTAACTACTGGAGAAGGTCATGTGTACCTACGTAACTACTGGGGGAAGTCCTGTATATCTGCCTAACTACTGGAGGAGGCCCTGTATACCTGCTTAACTCCTGTGGTAGGCCCTGTATACCTACCTAACTACTGAGGAGAGGCTTTGTATACCTGCCTAACTACTTGGGGGAGGCCCTGTATACCTGCCTAACTACTGGAGGAGGTCCTCTATACCTGCCTTACTACTTGAGGAAGGCCCTGTATAACTGCTTAACTACTGGGGGGGTGGCTATGTATACCTACCTTACAACTGGAGGACAGTATATATCTACCTACCGGGGGCCTATGTACCTACCTACTGGGATGCCTTTTATACCTACCTACAGGGGGCCCTATATACCTACCTACTAGATTGGAACCTACATGTCTACCTACATACTGGGGGCCCTATATACCGATCTACTTACTAGAAGAGTCCTTTGTACCTACCTACCTAATGGGGAGCCCTGTATACCTATCTACGCTGGCGGGGCTATGCCCTCCCTGTACCAGTGTGCCCCTATAAAACCCTATTACGGGAGAACCCTATGTTCCTGCTTATTGGGGGGCCCTTTATCTGCTATAAAGGGGGGCTTAATGGCTCCTGGGTGAAGACCCTAGTACGCTTTACTATTGGGGGGCATCATCATATGAAAAAGCCCGGGGCCCCCTATTAATTTTAATCATTTTTTGTTCAAAATTTTTGGGTGTTTGAAAACACCATTTAATTTTTGTTATTCTAATAACTTTTTCGAAACCCCCTGCTATACCTTTAAAACTTGCTAACTGTGTTTCCCCTTAGTTTGCCCTCACCAAGAGGTGGTCGGTCTCAGCGGGTTGCCATTTTTTTTCCCTTTTCCCGGTTCCTATATAACCCCTAACCTGTGTCCATGCTTGAGTTTGTTTTTAAAGCCCTGCTGTTTGCAGCCCTCTAGGGAAAACTTACCTACCCTTTTTTCCTCTCATTTGGGGTTTCCCCTGCAAAACCTCTCAAACCTCGACCATTATGTGCCCCTGTGACCTTGCCGGACCCGTCCCCTCCTGCGCTCCGGTTCCAGCCCTTTTTGCCTTCACTGTTTTCCAAACGTCCTCGCCTTTGGATTCCACTGATCCATAGTTCGTGCCCGGATACTAAGCCACAAAAGGGAGCCCGCTGGGGCTGGGGCCAAAAGTCGCATAAAAACAGCTTCAGACTTTTGGGAACATGCGCACGAGATAAAAGATTGAAAGTAAATGTGCGTTATGAAGGCAGACTGGCCATAATATCCAAAGTTTTGGACAAGGATTCAGGAACTCCGAAACTGTGCACGCAACCCACCGGAGGGTCCACCGGGAGACAAGCCCGGGACCACCCACTTCGGTGCCTTAAGGGCCCCGAAAATTGCCACCCTTCAGATTCGGGGGGATCGTGAAAAATTTCCCCGGGGTTTCCCCTCAACAATGTAACTATACTTCACGCAAACCCTACGCAATTCCCCTCCGACAGATCGAAGGTCCGTGTATCATATGTCTGACAAAAAAGCCTTTGCGGGGCTAGCCCTTTAATTAAAAAACTCAAACCCCCCGGCTGAACCCCCTGGAGGAGTTCATCGACGCCATGAGCAGATTTTTTCGATCCCAATCGCGGTGTACAGCTGAAGTGCAATATACCCTTTGGCCGGCAAACCCCCGGTTTTTTTTTTTTTTTTTGCCGAGTATGCCATGGAGTTAAAAGGGGGGGCAGTCGACACCAAACGGGAAATGTGAGCAAAATTGTCTTTTTTTAGGAAAGGAACCGTGAAAAAAAAGAGAACTTGCCGTGCGGGCCCCTTGGGTTTGGAAGCCTTCTAAATCCGCACCCGAATCTACCAACTATCTGAACGCGCGGAGAAGTGGGCTCCTAAATTTGATTAAGCAGTTCCTGCCAGCCCTGTCAGTTTTCCCAAAGGAAACCCCAAGGAAACCGCAGAGACCCGGGAATTGACCCTAGAAGGGATTCCGTATTAAAACGTGGGACGGAAAAAAGGGGCATCGGCTCCGGGAAAAGTTTTTTTTCTTTTGTGGAAAAGTCGACCATTCCTTATAAACTGTCGTCCCGGAAATTTGGTGGCAGCCATTAGGGACCACGTACTCAGTAAAGAATCAATTGCTTCAAAAACAAAATTATTGAAAAGACAGTTACCCATTCCATTCAGGGGGCGTCTCTATAAAGAAAGAAAAAAAAGACTCTTTACACCCTTCCCATAATTTCCCTTTTTTTTTTTTTAACCCAAGGGTTCTACTTCAGGATGATAGACTCGGGGGCAGTGGCAATTTCATGGACCTGCTTTTGTCAAGCATGGGGTTAAATTTAGAAAAACTCCACATGTTGTAATGGAAACTAATGGACCCCATGAACTCGGGGGGGCCCAGTGGACAAGGGAACAGAACCCACTTGAGATCTTTAGACATCCTCATCGAGAAGCCCGTCTTTCCTGTTGTCTTTTCCCCCACATTCCCTGTCACCCTGGGCCCTCCCCTGGTTTCAAGCACAGAACCCAGTCATAAACGGGGAAACCAAGGGATAAGCTTCCAAGGGGGGATACCCTTCCCCTCACTCATTTGAAAAAGGCCCTGAAGCCCCAGTCAAGACATCAGAATATTAGAAGCCCCCGGAATATGGGGAATTTAGATGTCTGCAGCAAACAAAAATGCAGACCGCCCCCCCAAAAGACCCTATGATTGCCCCATGTTTGTTTCCAGGTGAACCTTCCCTTTTGGAAACATCTACCTTTGGGGGGCCCAAATTAAAGCTCTCAAAGAACATAGAAGAAAATCTGCAAAGGGGTTCACCCCCTCTTCCCACCAGCGGGGGCTCCCTTTTTTTTGTTAAAAAGAAGGAGGGTTTTTTTGGACCTTGTATGATTACGAGAATTAAAAAAAAATTTTTACAATAAAAATCGTTACCCTCTACCTGACCCCTGACCGGGGGGTGCGGCATGCGAGGATTTTTTCCAAATTAGATCTACGAGGCCCTAAACCTGGTCCGTATTAATCGGGCGATGAATGGAAAAGGGCTTTTTGGTTTTTTCGGACACTTTGAATATTGCGTTATCCCTTTTTGGGCCTTTGTAATGCCCGCCTTTTTTCCCAAATCTCGAAATGACATCTTCGAGATCCCCTGGACAATTCATAGTTTCTATTTGGGCGTTTGATTTTCTCCAACGGGGAAAAAACACCAGAGACTGTGAAACTTTTTTGGAGGGTAAGAGAGAACCCAAATTTACATTAAGATTGAAAAATGTGAATTCCACCCGACCGAGATCCAATTCCTTGGCTATGTTTTTTCCACAGGTCTACGTGGACTCTAACAAGTCAAAACAAAAAGAACTGGCCACCCCAGAAACATAAAAGATGGCAAACCTTCTTTGGTTTTGCCAATTTTTTATAGAGCTTTTAAAAAATTTCTCGGAAACATTTCTCCTATACACAGTTGACTAAAAGAAAAATGCTTTTGTTTGGTTCCTCAAGCACAAGAATCCTTTCTATTTTTAAACCAAGTTCTACAGCCCTGATTAGTTCATCCGACCCAGAACTCCCTTTTTGTGGAAATAGTGCTTCAGACTGTGCTGTAGGGGCCCCCTACGTCCAGAGAACAGGGGAAAAAGTGTTTTTTGCATCCTTTTGCTTTTTTCTCCCCAGTTTTCCCTGTGAAAGAAAATTTTATGTGGGGAATAAAAAACTGTTAGCTATGTTGAGCTTTAAGGAATGGAGACCATCTTTTAAGGAACCTCAAAACAAATAAGTTTGACGGGTCAGTAACGGAATTGTGAGACTGCCAAGGGGCTATCTCCCCCAGCTCTTGGGTTTTTTTCTTAACCCAAATTTAACTTTATAACTGTACAAACCCCGGGTCCCCTAAAAGGGAAGGCGATGTTATCAAAAATGTTTCCCGTGATTCCCCACCTGTATTCCACCCAAAACCATTGTTCCGAGTCTAAAGTTGGGGAGTAAATTTATAATAAGGGCTTGTCAAAGAAATAAAAGGGAACCTATAAAACCCATCCTTTTTGTCCCAACCCCCGATGATGTAAGTTGGTACTTAAAAACAAGGTGGACCCACGGGCACAGCTATACATACCCGAAAAAAATCAGGGTGAAGATCCGAGACTAGCCCAGATTCCCCAAAATTGCCCTCAAAAGGAGTGCAGAAGACGCAGGGGGGGAATTTTTTTTTCCCCTTCTTTGGTGGCCAATTTTTCAGGTGTAGGAAGTATGTAACATTTTTGCATTGTGCTAGATCAAGATCCCCGTTTTCACCCCCGGGTTTCCCACAGCCTTTGCCGATCCCCTCTCGCCCCTTTGGGGTTAAATTTCAAATTTTGGACTTCGCGTAGTTCTCCCAAACCCAAAAGGGAAAAATACAATTCTCGTGGTAGTGGGCCCACCACCAAGGGTGCACCTTTCATCCCATGTACTGGTCTACCCCCGAAAGACACTGCGGATCTCAAAATTAAATGTGTTTTTGTCTTTATGGGTTCCCGATGAAGTTATCTGGGGTGTGGGGGGCAAATTTTTCCAAAAATTTTTTGGGGGGTTTTTGCTCAGCACTGGTTTGATATAAAATTTTCAAGCCCTTTATCCACAATCAAGGACGACGAAAAGAAAAATCAAACCCCGGGCAGTATCTTTATGTACATTTTTATCTACAAATGATTGGGTGATTGCTTCTTTGCCCAGTTTTCGTTAATAATTTCCCCAAAATGCCTCCACCAAAAAGACTCCGTTCTTTCAAAATTTGGGGGGACCCCTCCAAAATATTTTCCAGATTCCCCGCTGTTCCTCATATTTCCCGTGCCCGGAAAGGATCCTGACACAGCAAAAAATTCAATACTGAAGAAACATAGGAGGGCTCAAGAAAGCTTGAATTGGGAGATAGAATGAAGCCGCACCAACTTTTAAGGGGGGATAAGGTATGGCTTTCCAAACCCAAAAATTTTAAAAATTAGAGTTTTCACCAAACCCGGGGCAAAGTTTGTCGGGCCAAAAAGATCATCAAAAAAAATCGTCCCGTATGTTGGCTCAAACTCCCACCATCTAGAAGTCCATCCTGTGTTTCATGTGTTCTACTAAAAACCCCTGTGCTAAACCCCTTTCCCGGGACGTGTTCCCCCTCCCCCTGTGCGTGGGGATTGATGGGCAAAAATTTTTGGGGGGAAATCCTGGGCTCAATTTAGGAATCAGCTGCAACCTTTTAAGTGGGGAAGGTTTTGGGTCGGAAGAAAATTGTGGGAACCCCGGGTAAAATCAAAGTTCCCCGATGATCAAAAGTTTCATCAAAGAATCGGAGAACGATAGATATCGTCCAAGGCCGTGTTGAGGGGGGAGAATGCACAACCGCCTGATACCTTAGAACGCTAACTGTTTTGCCCTTAAGTTTGCTCAGCCAAGAGGGGGGATGTGTCTCATGGTTTCCATCTTGTTTCCTTTCCCGGTTTCCCTTTAAATCCTCAACCTGATGTCCCTTGCTTTAGTATTGTGTTTAAGTCCCGCTTTTGAGTCCTCTAGCCTGGAATTACCTACCCGTTGTTCCTCCATTTGCGGTTTTTTCCCTGCAAACCTTCAACCACGTCCATCTCTGTGCTTGCTGACCCTTTCCCGGATCCAGTCTCCATCTTGTGCTCCGGGGCCCCTCTCTATTTGCCTTCATGTGTTTAACCAGCCTCGCATTGGGTTAGTGTACACAGTATCGGACAAAATGATGGACACAGTAATATTTCCGGTTGAAATCAGTTTTATTGTACTAACAAAAAGGGGGCAAATGCATTAAACCAAAAATTTTTCCGGTGCAAAAGTTGGGCAAAAAGTGACATTAATATTCAGTAGATCTCCTTTTGCAAAAATAACATCCCCTTAGTCGCTTCCCGTAGCTTTAATGTCCTGGATAATGGTAAAGGATTTTTGACCATTTCCCCTTTTACAAAAAATTCAAGTTCAGTTAAAATTTGTGGTTTCCCAGTGGACAGCCCCTTCAAAGTACCCAAAAATTTCAAGATATTCGGTCTGGGGATGGGGTGGCCATTCCAGAACTTGAATTGTTCCTCTGCATGAAAGCTGAGTAGATTTTGGGGTGGTTTGGGGTCATTGTCTTGCTGAAATATCCACCCCCGGGGTAACTTCAAAAATTTACACTGATTCTTGTAAATTATTCTGAAGAATCTGCTGTATGAGTTGAAACCCTGCGACCCTCAAATTTAACAAAATTCCCGGTTTCGGCATTGGCCCCACAGCCCAAAGCATGATGGAACCTCCACCAAATTTTACAGTGGGTAGCAAGTGTTTTTCTTGGGAATGCGTGTTTTTTGGGACGCCATGCATAACTCCCATTTGTATGACCAAACAACTCAATCTTTGTTTCATAGTCACAGGACCTTCTTCCAAATGAAGCTGGCTTGTTCAAATGTGCTTTTCCCATACCTCAGGCGACTCTGTTTGTGGCGTGCTTTCGGGAAACGGTTTCTTTCGCATCACCTCCCATACAGCTTCTCCTTGTGAAAAAGTGTGCTGTATTGTTGACCGATGCACAGTGACACCATCTGCAGCAAAGATGATGCTGCAGCTCTTGGAGGTGGTCTGTGGATTGCCCCTTGATGTTCTCACCATTTTCTTCTCTCCCTTTCTGATATTTTTCTTGGCCTGCCACTTCTGGGTTTAACAAGAACTGTCCCTGTGGTCTTCATTTCCTTACTATTTTTCCTCACAGTGGAAATGACGGGTTTAAAATCTCTGAGAAACTTTTGTATCCTTCCCCTGAACAACTATTTTGAACAATCTTTGTTTTCGATCATTTGAGAGTTGTTTTGAGGAGCCATGATGCCACTCTTCACGGGAGATTCAAATAGGAGAACAACTTGCAATTGGCCACCTTAAATACCTTTCTCATCATTGGATACACCTGGTTATGAAGTTGAAAGCTTAGTGAGGTTACAAAACCAATGTTATGCTTCAGAAAGTCAGTAAAAAGTAGTTAGGAGTATTCAAATCAATAAAATGATAAGGGTACCCAAATTTTTGCACCAGTCAAAATTTGGTTTAATGCATATTGCAATTTTGTTTAGTACAAAAAAACTCATTTCAATACGGAAAAATATTACTGTGTCCATCAGTTATTAGATATATCAAATTGAAATGGTTGTTGCAAACACCCAAATATTTAGAACTAAAAATGATTAAGATTAATAGGGGTGCCCAAACGTTTTCATATGAATGTATGTACCTACCTACTAGGGGGGCCTCATATGCCTGCCTACCTACTAAAGGGACCCTAAATACCAACCTATCTACAGGGGGACTCTGTTTAGCTACCTACTGTGGGGGCCCTATACACCTACCTGCTGTGGGGCCCTATATAAATACCTACTGAAAGGTGAACAAAAATCAAATAATGGTATTGAACAGCTCAGTTTAAGCTGGTTGGAGGAGACACAGTAAAATGTAAGACTCCATGCCCCAGTAAAAGTAAATTCAGGAAAGAAACCATCTCCCAATCCAAATTGCAGCAGCATAAGAGAGTCTTCTTTATTAATAAACACCTTTAAAATTGCATGTTGGACATCAATTCCATAATATATAATTCCTTAAGGTGGTAAATGCAGCATTACTGATGCGTTTCGGACTACTGAGGCGATCCTATATATCTACCTACCTATTGAGAGGATCTATAAAGGTACCTAATGGGGGAATATATACCTCCCTACCTGTGGAGACCTTTATACCTACCTATCTACTGAGAGGGCCTATATACTTACCCACCTAGTGAGGGAGCCTTTATACCCACTGAGGGGCTACGTAATTGTGGATTATATACCTCAGCACCTACTGAATGAATTTGTAAACTTACTGAGGAGGTGTATTTACCTACATTCTGAGGGTACCTATACAGTTACCTACTGTGGGAGGCCTGTGTATCTACTAATGGGAGACATGTGTAGGTACCTAATTGGGGCCCATCTATTTATTTGAAAAATGATCTATGGCTATACTTGTCATTATCCATTATCTATATTAACTTTTAGTGCCCTATTAGATGCAGTTGTATCTTTATAATTATGTTATGATTTTTTATAGTGTTGTCCATGACTATTAATTTATGCCATTAAGTTCATATCTGTGCATTATCTCAATATGTATTTGGTAGTCTATTTTACTATATTGAGACTATATTGAGTGTTGTTGGTGCATAAGTCTGCGTTCCAAATCCTGGCACACCTGGCTTGATGCGTCTTTAGGGCGCATCAATATGATGCACTGTTCATGTGCCCTTACTTAGTTTACAAGCAGAACTAGTTCCAGCAGATAGAACGCTACGTATTGGTTACTAGTAGGGATGAGCGATATTATCGCCAAACTTTGAAATCGGCACGGTTTTTAGGCTTATTGGAAATTTTCGATCATGCGATAGTTTAGGTGACAATCTTACAAATAATCTATTACTATTGCGCCATTTTCCTGTCATTTCGGCGGCCAGCCAATCAGCTCCGAGGATAGAGGGGGGTGAGGAGAATGTACAACGTCACCACTTTGCGGTGTATGGATCACACTGGCTGCAAAAATCACATGACCTTGTTTTATCTATGCAACTGCATTTCCTGTTTGAGCTCATACTCTGTCTATCACACTTCACACAGGATGTTTCTCTGCTTTTTTAAAAACCAATAGCTGTTCTAACAGCTCTGATAGATAGCCTCTTCTAATATAAGAAACCATCCATCTCCCTACAGCTTAGAATAGAGTTAGATTAGAGAATTTCACTTCTTATTTAGTTAGAGAAATTTTTAATGATATCTACTGGTGTTTGCAGCTGCGGGGGTGGGGCGGCGGCTGCCGAAGGGGCGGCAGGAGGAGAGGCATTTGAATGGAAGATATTTTGCAGCTCAGTGTGTTCTGTGATCTTCAATTGAAAAAGAAATTTATATCAAGATATTTGATAGAAACAATTCTGTTTCTAATCCTAGTTGACTGTTGGAAATTAGAGGGATTTAAGAATAGCTGTGATTTGCCGTCTTTCAATAAGAGACTGTCAAAAACTCTTCCATACCTTTTAAATTTTTATCTTTCTCAACATGGAGCGAACTGCAGGTGGTAAGCGAGCAAAGAGGGGTGTAGGACATGAAGGTAGAGGTACCAGAGAAGGTGCTCCTTCCAGTGCTGGCGACAACACACAAGCCAGCAGATCGTTGGTTGCAGGACTGTCAGGCCTGTCATTGATGGGTTGGTGCCCTGTGAATCTCAGTAATGAACAGCGTCGCCAATCTGTTCTTCAGTGGTTAATGCAACCTGCATCCAGCAGTCTTACCTCCTCGTCCTCCCAGTCACGGCCACAAATGTTGTATCATTTATCGTCATGTGGGTCATGTGGGTTTGGGGGCATGCTGCGGTCCAGGACAGGGGTAGTCAATGTCCATTCAACTAAAAATGGTGGTTCAAAAGACTCCTTTTTCCGGCACTTTTTAATCTGTGGGTCATGCAGGTTTAGGGGTCATGCTGTGGTACAGGACAGGGATAGTCAATGTCCATTTCAACTAAAATGGTGGTTCAAAGACTCCTTTTTTCGGGACTTTTAATCTGTGGGTCATGCAGGTTTAGGGGTCATGCTGTGGTACAGGACAGGCAGGACAGGTATAGTCAATGTCCAGTTTAAAATGGTGGTTCAAATACTACTTTCTTCCGGCACTTTTTAATCCTTGGGTCATGCAGGTTTGAGAGTCATGCTGTGGTTAAGGACAGGTATAGTCAATGTACAGTTCAACTAAAATGGTGGTTCAAACACTCCTTTTTCCGGCACTTTTTAATCTGTGGTTCATACAGGTTTATTGGTCATGCTGTGGTACATGACAGGTATAGTCAATGTCCAGTTCAACTAAAATGGTGGTTCAATGACTACTTTCTTCTGGCACTTTTTAATCTGTGGGTCATGCAGGTTTGAGGGTCATGTTGTGGTAAATGACAGGTATAGTCAATGTCCAATTCAACTAAAATGGTGGTCGAAAGACTTCTTTTTCTGGCACTTTTTAAATGTCACGTTTACTGGCCGCAAAGCCAGCAACGCCCTGGTACAGAAGATCCTCAGGGCCCACCGTGGGCAGAGATGGCAGTACTTGCGGTGGGTAGCCGAAGTGCAGGACACAGGTGACGGATAAACGGATGCAGTAGCTGTTTAATGGACGCACAGTCCCAGGGTGATAACAGATTACACAGCAGGAATTAGCAGTGAGAAACTGGAGGACAATACGTCAGGAATTCAGCAGTGCAGGTGCGCTGGACAGCGCGGGGTTAAGCAGATATTAAACAGAAGCTTAGCAGACACTCTGGAAACCAGGGGGTTAACAAAGCAGCAGCTTCAGCAGCAGAGGTCTAGCTCTATGGAGAACATCAACAAACTGACCCAGAGTCCAGGGAGGAATTTCCTTATGAAGGAAAGGGTCAGAGGTCACGGGCAGGAAGCAGGAGCACTGTGTGTATAAATGTCCGCAGGCTGGCGCGCGCACGCCCTATGGGATGCATACACACGCTGGAGAAGCCACAGTGGACGGACACGTGTGGAAGCAGGGGAGGTGAGTAACGCTGAGCAGAAGCAAGGTGTAGAGCAAACTGACTTGCCGCTGTAAGCCCCGCACAGAGAGCCACAGCGGACCCAGACACAGGGGCACGGACACGACCGCGGTCCAAGGCACGGGCCGCGGCGCGATCCGTGACATTAATCTGTTGGTCAAACAGGTTTAAGGGTCATGCTGCGGTCCAGGACAGGCATAGTCAATGTCCTGTTCAACTAAAATGGTGGTTGAAAGACTCCTTTTTCAGGAACTTTTTAATCTGTGGGTCAGACAGGTTTAAGGGTCATGCTGCTTTCCAGGACAGGGATATTCAATGTCCAGTTCAAGTAAAATGACGGTTCAAATAATACTGCCTTCTGGCACTTTTTAATTTGTGGGGCAAAGCAGGGGTTTTAAGGGTCATGCTGTTGGGACAAGACAGGGATAGTGAATAGTCTGTCAGTTTTTTCTGTGGGGCTCTTTTTGCTAATTGTCTTGCCCAAGATGTAGCACATATCCAGTTTACTGTTGTGGATGTTAATTCCAGCTTCTCCAGCCCTGTTTGGGTGTAAGAATGAAGGTGTTGTTCCTCTTCCATAGACTTTAATGGTCATCGGCGATAATCTGTTATCGACTATCGTCATGATAATTGACGATATCGACTAAAGACTCGATAGCGATAGTGGACACAATCGCTCAGTCATCACTAGTTACTAGGAATGTAGCAGCTTTGGTGAATGACATGTAGCACACTGGTGAGCACTAATTAGAAGGTGGGCTCTTTTAGAATATTAGGCGCCAATGAATAGGTCTTCTTACGCCTTTCAACAGATTGAGTCACCATTTTATTGCAATGAGCACTGTCTGAGTTATCTTTGCTATGCCGTAGGTTTGTGAGTATCTTGGACAAATATTTTAGTGTCACCACTAGCTCTTTTTAAAATCTTAAATCCTTTAAGGTATGGGACTTTAAATAATGATCTTTTTTATTTATTGGCCCATTAATCAAAAAAAAACGGGAGAATTTGGGCTCAGTTATCTTAATGTAAATGTAAATTTTCATCTTCTGAAAAGGGAATTTTTTTCCTACTTTTTTTAAAAGGGTGGGTCATTTTGTTCTCCCCTTAGGGAATTTTGGTGACATAACGGGGGAAAATGCTTTTGGAAAATTGGAAAATTGGATTTTTGGGAGATTAAGAACGGGATATTTTGGGGGAAAAAGACCCTAATTGAAAATTGAGTTTTTTTTTTTCTATTTTTTTTTAAAAAAAAGTTAGGACCTTTTAATGGATTTTTAAATATTACTAACTCCCGGGTATTTTTGTCCACTTAAGGATAGTGGGGGGGTGAAAAGGGCATTGTTCCTGTGTGGGGGTCACCCCGGGTTGGGGGGGATTTACCCCCTTTTTTTAGGTAGGTTTCTTTGAAAGGAAATAAAAGGGTTTCATTTTCCCTTTTTAAACATAAATCACAAAAAAAGGGTTAGTTTTTATTTTGACAGAAAAACCTTTTTGTGTTTAAATTTTCAAACCTACCAACTCAGATTTGTCCATCCCCAAACCCAAACAAAAGGTCCTTATTTGCCTTTTTTTCACCAAAGGGCCCTTACCCCCTTTAGAAAAATTTGGGGCCCCCGGGCCTACCCTACCTATCTCCCTTGGGACCTTGGCTAACTCCCGGGGCCTTATCTGACACATACCAAACCGTGGCCTATCTACCTGTCAAACCTCCCGGGGCCCTTGCCGATAACCTTCCCGGGCCCTTTTGCCTGCTGGGGGTCTTATTCCCAAAAAGGGGCCCCCTTCTACGGGGGGTTTGCCTTTCAAAGATCCCAAAATTGGGGGAAGGGGCTACCCCCAAATCACATAGGTTGTCTAACTAACGTGGGGGGCCTATTTGGGCTTAATTGGATTCCCCTCCCTTTAAAAAAGGGTTTTCCCCTTTTGCAGTGTGGAAATTTAGAATTTTGCTGCCAAATGCACTTTCAGGTTTAAAATTCCCCCCCTATTGATGGTAGGCTGAACCCTTTTTAGATAGCGTCAGTCAAATGGGGTAAGTGTTTCCAAATTTTTACGGGTTTTCCCCTTTTTAAAAAAACCTGGGGACTTTTGGGATTAATCAAACCCGTTTTTTTTGTTTTGAACAAAAATTGGGTTTTATATCTTTAATAAAATTTCCAGAGAGGGATGTTTTCAGCGAGGGATTTTTAAGGTTTTTTTTTTGTTTTTTTTCCATTTTAAATTTCCCGTATTTAAAAAGTAGTGTTCCCGACAGACCATCTTTTTTGTCATCCTGAGGTTTTCACTAAGCCCCTTTTGTTTTTTCCCCCCCGAACCCCAGTTTCACCCGGGGACTGGGAAGACTGGGTTTTGGGTTAGAGTTTGGGCCATCTAATGTGTGGGCTTCTTTGAGGGGGCTGCGGCTGGTATTTTTTTTGGATGGAAAGGGGGGAAAAAAAAAAACACAATTGGGGGCCTACCCTTTTTTTAACCCGCCAAGGGGGAAACCCCAAAATTTTCAAATGATTTCTATCAAAATGGAAAAGGTTTTATAGATATTGGGGGCCCCTTCAAATTTTAAAAAAAAAAGCCCCCAGCCACCCAAGAAGTAGACTGTACCTTTGAAGTCCATTCTGATTTAACCTGCTGGGTTTCCCCCCACCCCTTTGGGGGACGGGGGGAGGGGGGGGGCCCAAAAAAAGCTGAATGAATTTCCAAAACCCAAAATTTAATAACGTTGAGGTATCTGTCCCAAACCCCCATTCGAACACTGTTTAAAAAACCCAAAAAAAAAATCAAAGCTCTTTTAAAAAATGGCAATCCTGGGGTTGTTTTTTTTTACTTTTTTTGACTTCACAATAAAAATTTTTGGTTTGGGTTTAAAACCAGGGTTTCCCCAAAAGTCACGTAAAAAAGGCCCCGGGTTTAAAAAATTTAATTGTATTTTTTTTCCAACTAAAAAAAAAATTATCGGGTTTTTTCCCGTACATAAAATTGAAAGAAACAATTTTTTTAGCTCCCTAATTTTGCCATTTTCTTTTTGCTTCCCTTTGAAAATTTTTATCTATGAGGGAGGGGGGAAATGTGTGCAGGGTTTGTGATAGAATTTTGGGGCTTAAAAAAAATTTTTTTGGAGATCACCAAAACAACACCCTTTTTTAAACTGGATGGAAGAAAAGAATACATGGGTAACCTGAAGAAAAACCCAAAAAAAAAATGCATGTTCTTTTAAAAAAAACCCTTAATTTTTAAGATTCAAGAACTTTAAATAAAAAACAAACAAACAAAGCGCTTCAAAGGGGACCCGGCTGGTTCACTGTTTGAGAATTTAAAAAAAAAAAAGTGGGTACCTTTTTTCATAAAGGGGACCACAGCCCAAATTTTTAAATGCTTAAAAAAAATAAACACGTCATTGGTGGTTCATAAAACCAATCAAACAGTCTAAAAAAAAGGGATATAAAAAAAAAAGGGGTCTTAAAAATGTCCTAAAATTTATTTTTAAATATATAAACTACTTGATCTGAGGGAAGGGGGGAAAATGTTTAAACCCCTGAAAAGGGTTTATCTTGGTGCAGTTGCGATTAATTGAAAGATTTTTTTTCCCGAATTTTTTTTTTGCCACTTCAAAAACCCCTTTTCAAACTTTAAAATTAAAGGGGGTTTGGGGGGTTTTGTCTCCTTCCTCTCTGTTTTCCCCACTGTTCCATTTTTCGCAAAAATATGTAAATAAGGGAAGGGGACATTTCTCCCCCCCATAATTTTCCCTTTCCCAATAATTTTATTTTAAAATGCTGGATTCCTGATTTCCAGTGGTTCCCCCCCATGGGGGGGGTTTTTTAAAGAGGGAAAGTCTATCCTTGATTAAAAATATTTTACATTTAATTTTTAAAATGGGCTCAAAATAAATGTAAAAAAAAGTTTAAAAAAAGTAAGAATTTTTAAGATTTTTAAGCAGTTCTTTTTGCCTTTTTTCATATAAAAAAATAAAAAATAAAAAATATAATTCTTCTTGTTTACCTGAAAAAATCGATCTATTAAAATTTTAACTTAAATTTTCCATGCGCCCGAAAACCATAAAAGAAAAAAAAAAAACCAAAAAGGCAAATTCACCCTCCCCCCCTTTTTAAAAAGTAATAAAAAATGATCAAAAAAAATCAAAATTTTTCCCAAAAAAAGGAAAAATAATAAGGGGAAATACACTCAGCCCTCAAAAAAAGACCCCCTTCGGTCCCTGGGGAAAAGAACAAAAAGGGTTTCAGAAAAAAGGGGACGAAGCACAAATGTAAGAAAAAGGGGTAATGTCTGTATTTTTTATAAAAGGGGAAACCCAAACATAAAGAAAACCCCTTCATATTTGGTTTTTTGCTGAAAGCTTTAACCCCCTTTCAGAGGGACAAAATTTTAAAACACATTTAAAACGAAGGGGTAAACCCCCATAAAAACAAAACCTCTGGGGACCAATGGGGTTTTTTTATTCAAATTTCACCCCAAAATTTTAAAATTTTTTTGGGGATTTCCCCCGTATATTTAGGGTTTTGGGGGAAAAGACACCCTTAAAAAAAAAAAAAAAAAAATTTGGGCCCGCAAAAAAACAAACCTTTTTAAAGTCTTTGTAATGAATAAAAGAAAAAGTATTGGGTTTTTGAAAGGGCAAAAATTTGGGACCTGGGGCAGTCAAGGAAGGGGTTTTCTTTTCTAGGTTTTTCCAATTTTTTGGCCTAAAAACCCTTTTTTTAAACCCCCCTAATTGTCAATCCTATTGCATAACTTTGGCCCAAACTCAATGAAAAAAATGAAGTCCATTTCCCCGTTTTTTTTTCCCCCTTAACCCATATTTAAATTCCCAGACTTTGGTGGTTATTAGGGGGGGGTTTTAAAAAAGGGTATTGGGTTTACATTTTTGTTGGGTTTTTTTCTCCAGGGTTTGGGCCCCCACTTTTGTTTAACCCTGTGGAATGCCTTCCAACACCAAATTTTTGGAATTCCCTTTCAATCTTTACTCCAGAAATAGCTATCCTGATATCCCTTAGATTAAAATTCCCCTTAAACCCCAAAAAGATTGCTCATCACACCCCATGGCTTCTACCCCTTTTAAAATTTTTATCATTTGGAAGGGAAAACCCATTTCACCAAACCCCTTTTAAAGGGGTTTTGGAAAAAGTTAATTTAAACCGTTTAAGGGAATTAAAAACACTAATAGTTATTTCCCCATGGAAATAGTCGTTTCTTTTATATAAGCCTTGTTTAAATTTGGGGATTTCCAAAAAATTTCGATTGCCCAGTTCGGGGCCCCAAAATTTCCAACAAAATTTTTTTTTACCGAATTCAATTTTTGACACATTCCCTTAAAAAAAAGCTATTTTTTCCCTTGGCTGCAGGGGGGGGGCCTGGAGGGAAGCTGTAAACCCCTTTTTTGGGGGCTCAAATAAAGGCCCGAGGGAGAAAAATTTTGGGGTTTGGGTTTTTCCTTACAATTTCTTTGTTTAAAAAATTTTTTGACACGGGGAAAATGGGCTGTCACCGGGGTTTTGAATCGGGTTCCACCTTTCAATTCCCTGTTTTGGGCAAAACGACCCCAAAAAACTGATTTCGGGGAAAAACAACCTGATAAAGTCATGGCAAAGCCATTTTTGGGGAAAAAACAAGCCTTTGGGGGCTAAAGGCCCACAATTGGGGTTTAAAAAAACAATAGGGAAGGGTTTCCTGGGAAGGGCCCCGGGACGGGGGTTTTAGATGGGGAAGGGGGGGGAAAACCCAGCAGGGGTTTCCCTCGAGGCCAAGTTTTTAAAAAAAACCGTCACCAGAAGTGAAGAAACCCCGTTATTGTTTTTGGGGGATATATTTAAAGGCCCCCCCCAAAGGGGTGGAGAGGGGGGGTCGGGAAATAAAATTTTTTTGGGGACTTTCGGGTGATCATTTTTTCCCCTTCCCTTTTTTCCCCTAGTGTTCGGGGTTTTAATCGGGGGGCCCCAATAATCCCCTCCCGTTTTGTACTAAAGGGGGCCAAAAAAAAAACAGGAGTTGATACAAAACCCGGGATGACAGGTAAAAGGGGGTATTTGCCGGGTTTCGTGTGTTTTGTATCCACCCGCTTTTGGCCATTTAATCCTGATTTCTTTTTTATTCCCTTTTGACAGTTGAAAAAGGGAAAGGGGGGAAAACCCAAAACCCAGTGGGGAAAGTCAAAAAGAGTGGTTTAGGGTTTTTAAAAACAGTAGGAAACCACAGGGGTATCCCGTGATACAGCGGTCACTTTTGGGAGCAGCAAAAAGTAGGCCACAGAGTGGCACAATAACAAAATTTTGGAGGTGCAGCAAACAAAAAGGGGGCTCAAAAAATTGGGCACAATTCCAGTGTGGAGGTTACGGCATCAACAAAGGGGGGGGGGCACGCAGAGGTCGGAGATTTGGGACAATAACAAATTTTGGAGGTTGGCAAACCCAAAATCAGGAGCCCCAGAGTGGGGACAAACACACAGTATGGGGGGGTGGCAGCAACATGGGGCCCAAAAGAGCGGCCCCCCAAAGGGCAGAGTGTTTGGAAGGGGTTTACGGCAGCCCGTAACACATGAGGTTTAGAGTGGCCCCAATGCCCAAAATTTGGGGTGGCCCGCAAAAATCACGGGGCCCCCAAGTTCACAATCACACAGTATTGGGTGGCAGCAACATCGGGGGGGCCCCCCAAGGGGCACAAAAGGGCAGAGTGTGGAGGGACAGTAAACACCTCAGCATGAAGTAGAGCGTGGCACAAGACAAATTTTGGAGGGGCACAAAAAGGAGTAAAGGGCCCCAGATTTGGGGTAAAAGAAAAGAGTGTAGGTGACCCGGGACAGCAACAGCAGCAGCAGAAGGGGCAGAGAAATGGGCCCCAATGAGAGAGGGGAGGGGGGGTGGCCCAAAACCCTCCCTGGTAAAGAAAGGGGGGAGGGGAGATTGGGGCAAGGCAGCAGATGTGTGGCATCAGGTGGGTTTGGGAGCCCTCAGAATAGGGGCTTAGACAGGCAGTTAGAATCCAACTCATTTCTCAAGTTTTGGGAGGCGTCATTGGGGTAAAACTAATCCCGATGCAAAAAAGGCTTTGGTGTGTGAAAT
>JAODAL010034567.1:0-44084 GCA_025379985.1 Phyllomedusa bahiana
ATTGCAGATTTTTTGGAAAAAAAAATTTTTAAAATTTCACACCCTTTAATGCAAAAAAAATTTGGAATCACCTGTGGGTCCTCTATACTCATGCACCCCGGATATATTCCTTAAGGGTGTGGTTTCCAATATGCTTTTTTTGGGGGTGTTTATTAAGTTTTAGCACCTTAGGGTGTCCCCAAACCTGAAATTGGCGCCTCAATAAAATCGTATTGAAAATGAGACCCCAGAGTTAGTAGGTTGCTCCTCCTATTCTGGGGCTTATGGTGAGCCAAATAATGCACTAGGGCCACATATGGGATATCTCTGAAAACGGCAGACCTGGGGGAATTGATATTAAGTTGCATTTACCGTATTCCAGTGAATGGATAAATATTGAAAATCTGCAAAAATAGTGAAATTTTGAAATTTCACCTCCACTTTGCTTTAATTTCTGTGAAACATCTAAAGGGTTATCAAACTTGCTAAACACTGTTGTAAATACGTTAAGGGGTCTAGTTTCTTAGATGGCATAATTTATGGGGGTATCTAACATGCAGGCCCCTCAAAGCCACCTCAGAACTGGAGTGGTCCCTAAAAAATGTATATTGCAAATTTTCTTGAAAATGTTAGAAAATACTACTAAATTTCTAAGCCCCCTAATGTCATAAAAAAAAGCCATTTAAAAAATGATGCCGACCTATAGTGGACATATGGTAGATGCTAGTTATAAACTATTTTGTGGTGAATAGTTATCTGTCTTGCACACAGAAATTTTGGAACTTTCAAAATCACAAATTTTTCCAAATTTTCATGAAATTTTGATATTTTTCACAATCAAGGATTGTAGGAACCTAAATTTCTTACTAACTTAAAGCACAATGTGTCACAAGAAAACAAACTCTGAATCACATGGATAGGTAAAAGTGTCAAAAAGTTATTCTCACATAAAGTGACATGTCAGATTTCAAAAATAGGACTGTGTCAGGAAGGTCAAAACTGGCTGGGTCCTTAAGGGGTTAAAGACGAGAAATTATTAATATTATTTTTCTAAAGATTTTACATACTTATTTTTTTATCATACAAATGAATTGGAAAATGCAGTGATGTCAGTTTCCTCATTACAGAGAAGTTTTGGAGCCATCTTGCTAAATAGAATGATGACATTATGTCGGTCGAAGGGATGGTTTTCATGTCAGGAGTTTTCTCTTCTGTTATCTTTATTATTTTCCATCTTATAAATTGTATTATTAATTCTTCAGAGATGCTTAATAAATGAAATGTGAAATAATTCTAGCATATCTTATCTAAACTATCAGTACTTCTCCAATAAGTTCAGCTTTCAGCATTCTATATCTCCTGAATCTTGGTGGTTTTCAAAAACTCCTCGCTTCTTATCTTCGTTTCATCTCTTCATGAACTTTGTGAATTCATTGCTAAGAATATTTATATTTTACTTTACATTACAGAAAGCCTTATTTTAAATTAGATAAAGCCAGAGATGACTCCATAATGACGTGGGGTTTACAGGCAGTCCCCGGGTTACAAACGGGATAGGGACTGTAGGTTTGTTCTTAGGTTGAATGTGTATGTAACTCAGAATAGGTAAATTTATTAAATGTAACTCCAACAAAATGTTTTTTTTTTTTTTTTTTTTGGATAGTGCAGGGAAGGGTTTTTAGATTTGTTTTGCTATTTAGAAGATTTCACCTCAATTTCTGTATCTCATGTGCTGCTGTGGCATGCTGGCACTTGGTTATTATAGGGCTTGACTCAGTGTGTGATGTCAGCACGCCCAGCAATGCCCCCAAAGTCTCCGTTTGTAACTAGGGGACGGATGTAAGTCGGGGACAGCCGGTATTTAGTTTTTTGTTTTCATCTCTTTCTTTTCTCAGCCTAACCACTATGAAATTGATATGGATTGGTACGACAGTCTTGCGCCAAATTTAGTTGTGTTCATAAATGGGGCGTGTCGTATGAATCTGGTGCAGCACGCCTCTGTAGAATTGGCGCTTACAAAAGTGTTGAGTCTGTCGCATCATGTTCCAGATTTTGGCGTACAACTGTCCATACATCTGTGGCACAAGGGCTACGACAGGTTTTTTGGCTCAAATCACGGCAGAAAACTGACATAGCCCCGTTTATACATGTGGCGGCTACTTTATTTCCTTGTTGATGCAGCCATTTGAGGGCTTGTTTTTCGTAGGTCGTATTTTTTATTAGCACTCTTTTGAGGCTCAAAGATACAGTGACTAATTTTTCTAAACTTTTTTGGCGAATGGAAGGAAAAGATCAATTCTCTGTTTTTTGGGACTTGTTCGGTTAGTATTAGAGACCTGATAATGTTATTCTGCAGGTCATTATAATTGCGACAATTCCAAATTATTCCAAAATATAGTTTTTTTATGTTATCCTGCTTTTAGACACTTTTTATAAAATTAATTTCTTTCTGTGTCACTTCACTTCAAGAGTCACATTTTTTACTTTTATTTATTTGTTTATTTTTATATATAAGGACTCGTTCACACGGCTTATTTTGGGACTGATTTCAGCCGTATTGAGCGCCCTCTTTGCGCTCCAATATGGCTGAAGTCCCAGGCATGATGGTAATCCACAGTTCTCATAGAGAACTATGGATTCCGTCTCCTGACATTCACATTATTTACAGCGTGTACGCGCCGTGAATAATGAATGTCTATGGCCCCCCGCCCCCCGCACCCCTGCACGGCAGCCGGCATAATTGCGGGGCGAAATCCGTCCCCGCAATTACGTCGGCAATAAGCCGTGTGAACATTGCCTAAATATAACATGTGCTTTGTAAGGGTATGTTCACACGGCATCTTGCATCCGTGTGAACATACCCTTTTCAGATACATCTCTGGGACCGACAGAACGGACCCAGAGACGCATCTAAAAATTATCACTGCCTGCAATGAGGAACAGGCAGCGGCGTTCACATGAGAGATCGCCGCTGCGTGTTTCCATCGCGCCTGTCGGGTCCGTCTTTTTAAAAGAAATGACATGCAATTCTTTGAAAGACGGACCCGACAGGCGCGATGCAAACACGCAGCAGGCTATGGTCACACAGCATATTGCAGCGTACTATACACGCATCAATACGCCAGGTGTTTTAGAAAAATGCGCTGGTTGGCGTGTACTTCTAAAGCGCCTACAACTGACTCTCATTGACTTTCACCTTCAATTATTTTCCCTGGCGCGTATTGTACGCCGGGGAAGATGGCAGGTAATCATATCTCTCAATGAGAGCTATGCATTACCATATTCGCAAATACGCTGTGTGAACATACCATTAGGAAAAAGGTTCTTGATTTTTTTTTTTTTGCATTTTTCCCTGCCATGCTAGGGAGCTACATAGATCTTATGAACCTTTAATTGCTGTTATAATGCAGTACAGTGATTTTTTGCTTATCAGTGTGACACCTGCCTAATAGGCTGAAGTTCTTGGTAGATCTGAAGGCCATTGTTGGGCCCATGCTGACATGGCAAATAGTCTCAAAAAATGGGAATCTAGCAAGAGAACAAAGAGTGACTTTTAATGACTATATTTACTATCCGGATCTCTATGCCCTGATTAAGCCAGTTAGCTGGTGAAACATGTTGGGGAGGTCAGGCATGACATTTTAATTTGTGATTTCCTACCTCTTTCTACTGTGTTACCCGCTGCAGAGGGTCTCACAAGGAAACCTTATATGTTTATGCCCATCAGATTAGGGATGACTGCCCAAGTAAGATGTTTTGGATTTCTTTTTGGAGTTAGCAAATCACTGTATATATAGGGTTTCCCTGCTAATAGGTGGTGATCCACCAGACTTGATGATAGAAAAGGAGTTATTCCTTCACAATTAGAAAGGGACAAATTGAGAGGTTAGAAATCAGGATTTTAAATAGTGTGTATCGAGGTTAAGTGTTATACATAATAAAAGTTACGTTTTAGTGCTTTATAGATTGAGAACTGATAGAGTTTAAGTTTGCCTATGGCAAAATAGTATATATAAGCTGACATGGCAACCCATAAGCACCATGTGACCAAACCACTTTAGGTGCCATAGTAATCTAAGGGGTAAATTGCAAAGATCAAAAGTAACTCTGTTCCCAGAGTAGTGCCGCCCCAACACTGAAACAACCGGCTTTCATCAGCTCGTCACATAACCGTCTCCAAGACTTCTCCCGTGCTTCCCCCATACTCTGGAACTCCCTATCCCAATACATCAGACTCTCCTTCACTAACCTCAAAACTAATCTGAAAACCCATCTCTTCAGGATTACCTATAACCCACAATAAACCCACTGCCACTACTCCACCCCACATACATGTCTGCCCCTCACCTTCTGTCTCTTCCCACCTTGTAGACTGTAAGCTCTCGCGGGCAGGGCCCTCTCTCCCTCTGTACCAGTTTTTAGTTATTTATCGTTACCTTTGTACTTGTTTGACATATGTCATGTTTTTAACCCCCCCTCTAATCAGTGCTCTGGAACTAAGGGCGTTCTAAAATAAATAATAATAATAATAATGGAGCGGGAAGGAGTTTAATTTTTTTATTTTATTTTTTTAGAATTTTAAGAATTTTTGCATATTTCACAACATTTTTCCATAGCCATTGCAAGCAAGATCAGAACAATTACAAGTATTTGCAGTGATCACAACCACATGTAAGGCTAGGTTCACATTCGATGCTGGATCTTTTACATAATGGACACCAGTGGCTCCTGACAGACCTCATTGACTACAGTACATTGTGGTCCTTTTGGGTTTCCATCATGGTGTCCATCATCTTATTGGAAAAAATATTGCTGCGTGCTGTATTATTATTTTCTGTAATGTAAGAGACTTCGAGCTGAACCTCTGATAGTGGTATGAACCTCACCTTATTGATCCAAGTGAATATTGATGAACTGCACATGGTGAAAACATTCTCTGACTTTCTATGCAATCCAAATAAGTGTGGGAATATATCTAATGATGATATTAATTTATAAAGGGAACAGATCACCTATTTTTTTTCTAATTAAGAGAGATACTCATCTTCTATGTCCTGTACCTAATAACGTGGGCAGCCATTTTGCCTGAGCTGTTTTTACCAGCTTTCAGAGATATGCTTTACAGCAGGAAGATGCAGGGCCATCTTTTCCATTGGGCACACTAGCGGTGTATGTTTGTCCCAGGAATACAAGAAGCATTCCCAGGATCCCTTGGTTGACTTTGCTTATGTAACTGTTTGTGTGTTTTTAGGATGCGCAGTCAGTTAAAATCCATGGTGGAGAAGGAACCAAAGGCTCCCTGCCCTGCCAAATAGTCTTGTAGGCTGCAGGTGTCCATACATAAGTGACGTGATAACATGGGTGTGCTCTGGGGTGGCTTGAGGCATGGCCTAGTGTGATGTCATGTATTTGGGCAGGGCCCCCTGCAGTGCTCTGCCCAGGGGCCCATAATGCGGTTAAGATGGCTCTGGCCACATGGACTGTAGGAAAAATACTCCGGAGCCGACTCTTTGACTTCTATGGGGTAGTGTTCCAGACATGCTGTGTGACTTGTGCAGGGAGGGAAAGGAAATGAGCTGTGACTACTGATCACCTACTGTGAATGGTGGATCCTGTGTTATCTACACATTGGTCATACATTTCATTGTAATCCTGCCTGTGATGAAAAGTGATCAATAGAACAGGAAATGTCAGCCTGTAATTAAAGGACTATTCACACCATATCAGCGTATCAGTAGTATATGCCATCTATCTGTGATAGGTGTGGGTCCCACCTCCAGACCCGCACCTTTTTCGAGAAAGAAGCCCTGAAACCTCTCTGTTTTGAAGGGAAAGGTGGTTCTTCCTTTGGTTTTAATAAATGTGTATGGCGGGAAAAACTCTTAAAAACTTAGTTACCCAGAGTGAAAAATTGGGAAAGGGTTTTAAAAAGAATGTCTCTAGTGACACATTCCCCTTAAACCAAGGCAATTCTTTTTAATGTTCTTTTTTCTTTCAGTTGAAATTTTACCAAAAACCTTTAAATTGTAGAGCAACCTAAACAGGTAAAGAAATGACCATTCTTTTAGGGGTTTTATTTAAACAACCCCCCTTTTTTTTTTTTTTTTTAATTTTTTGCTACTTTTTTTCTATAACTTTAATTTAAAGTTACTTTTAAAAGGTTTTCCCACCTGGATGTTTCACAGAGCGTCCTCTTCACAGCTAAACTTTCAGAAACCCCCCCTTTCCCGCTCATGCTGTTGGGGGTTTTTTACAGCATTTTCTGACAAATTTTAAACCTGCTATTCCCTAGCTGAGCCTGTTAGAGGAAAATGGGAAAAAGGGGGTGGGTTTTTTCACAAGGGGACTGTCAAAGAGTCGCGCTGCGTTTCCCCACGCCAGGGTGTGGAAAGCGTTTGTAAACCCCCCCCTTTCCCCCATGGGAGTTTACTCACCCTCCCCTTTGCTTTTTTCTGTCCTTCCTGGGGTGATTCTGCAGTGTGCGCCCTGGGAAAATTTTAAAGGGGCCCCCGCACCGGTAATTGGTTTAAATTTCCGGCCCCGATCCAAAATTTTCCCCCTGCACCCCCTGTTTTCACTGCCCCGATTTTTTTTGGTGCTCATGCCCATAGAGAAAGTGTTGTATTCTGTTCCCATGCACTAGTTCTTGTGCTTTGTACCTCTGACCTAGTTGCCTGCCCTGACCTCTCTCCTGGGCCCCGATTACTCCCCCATCTAACATTCCCGTGCCCCGGGTACATCCCCGGGCCCCCCCGCAAACAAGTCATGTCCGAGATATTACCCCGGTAGGCCAAAAAATCCCCAAACCCGCCTTACGGCGAGGTCTGGTGGGTAATTGGGGAAACAAATTGGAAATCCGCTCGCTTGCGGAGGTTCACCCGAATCCACAACCCCCCAAAGTTACAAACCCCAAAGGGAACTTAAATTTGTTTTGTAAGAAAATTTTGCAAGCCTCCTGTTTCGCTGTAAGACAGGGAGCAGGGAGTGACAACACCATCCTGGCCTTTACTGGAGCAGACAGAGGTGGTCAGCAGCCTAGGGAAAAATTTCGAAAAAAAACAGTAATAAAACTGCTCAAACTCTGAAAGTAAGCAAAATCAGAACAGCAATGTATTTGGTGGTAATAATGATGTACTTTTGCCTACATGTTTAAAGTTAATCAATGAAATGGGAATACTCCTTAAAGGGTGGTTATCTTGTTAAATGATTTAATATTAGATTGCTTTAATAGCAGTATGATAGCAATATATGGCAGTTGTCATAACATTAAAGGGGTTGTCTCACTACATTGATTCATTTTACCTCTGTCCTGTTTTCTTGGTTTCACTTTGAACTCAGGGGCGTGTTTACTGGCTTCTACTGGGCTGCAGTAGAAGCTAGGTCTGTAGCTATAGCAACCAGTGCTGGCAGCCTATCATGAGAGATTGAATAGGTCTGTAGCTATAGCGACCTGAGGAGCTGAGGCAGCCCATACAAGAAGAGATATCTCAGAATAGGTAGGGCACATATTGCAAAGTGACTTGTTTTTGCAAGAAAAAAAAAGTAATCCTTGTAGTGAGACAACCACTTTAAAGAGGTTTTCTATGTTAATGTTTTCACTTTTTAAACTAATTGTATGCTAGTTCTGCAGTAGTGATATAAGAAAACTGATAATCACCTCTGCCCTAATCTCCAATCCAGCACTACCATATTGTGGCCCTTTCCCCGGGTCTTTTGTTTATTTCTTGGTCCTCATAGTCGGAATGTCACCATTGCAGATTGACTGCAGCGGGTCACATGTTGTTCCCTGACATTACTGTTTGGTGAAGAACTCCTAATGGTGATGTCAGACAATGTCCTAAGTGCTGCAGTCACTGATTGTCAAATAGTCTCAAAACAAATGGGAATCTAGCAAGAGAACAAAGAGTGTCATGCCTGACATTTTAATTTGTGATTTTCTACTGTGTTACCCGCTGCAGAGGGTCTCACAAGGAAACCTTATATGCTTCATGCCCATCAGATTAGGGATGACTGCCCAAGTAAGATGTTTTGGATTACTTTTTGGAGTTAGCAAATCACTGTATATATAGGGTTTCCCTGCTAAAAGGTGGTGTTCCACCAGACTTGATAATAGAAAAGGAGTTATTCCTTTACAATTGGGGACAAATTGAGAGGTTAGACATCGGGTTTTTAAAATAGTGTGTATCGAGGTTAAGTGTTATATATATAATAAAAGTTAAGTTTTAGTGCTTTATAGATTGAGAACTGATAGAGTTTAAGTTTGCCTATGGCAAAATAGTAAATGTAGTTGCAGTCACTGATTGGTCACTGATTAACCTTCTGACTGCAAAGACCAACAACAGCAGAAGACCCAGAGAGATGTCGGACAGTGGTAGTGCTGGAACAGAGGTGAAGACCGAAATATCAGGTTTTTTCATTTTACTATTGCAGCACCAGCATACATTTAGCATGGACAATCCTCAGATGGTGACTTATTTACAAATCAAAATGGATTGGGCATTGAATTTCAATATCCCCAGTCGATTTTTTCTCCTGACACCTGCAAAACAAATGTTGGCTAAACACTTAACGTTATGCTCAGAAAATACATATTTCCATTGGAAAAATTAGTGGCAGAATAGGCGACAGAAATTCGAGGTAACATTCTTGGATTTCTGCTATGGATTTTTTTTGTTTGTTTTTTGCTGCTGTTTATCCCCATTTCAGTGGGAGGACTAATTTATGTCTTGGTAGATCATAGTGGAATGCAACGAGATTCTGAGTCGGACAAGTGGAATGTCATATCCTTTTTATCTGCATTGAGGGATTCAAAACTGCAGGTTCCCATTAATAACAATAGGATGAAGCTACCACAGGATTTCCATATGGATTCTGACATACAATCCATGTGAAACATGCGTTGTGTGATCTGTATCCAAACACACATAAGACTGATGGCCAATGAAATTTAATATATACCTACCTTTAGACTGTCCATATATGAAATCAGTGGCACTTCAATTTGTGATTATATAAGCTTTATTAAAGGGGTTGTCTCACTACAAGGATTGCTTTTTATGTTAAAGATTTTGCAAAAACAAGTCACTTTGCAATATATGTCCATTACCAGTATCCTACCTATTCTGGAATATCCCCTCTTGTGTGGGCTGCATCAGCTCCTCGGGTCGCTATAACTACAGACCTGTTCAGTCTCTCATGATATGCTGCCAGCACTGGTTGCTATACCTACAGACCCGGCTTCTACTGCAGCCTAGTAGAAGCTAGTAAACACGCCCCTGAATTCAAAATGAAATCAAGAAAACAAGACTGAGGTAAGATGAATCGATGGAGTGAGACAACCCCTTTAATCTCTCGGTGCATCAATCAGGTATTTGAATACGTAATGCAACATTTTTGATGTTTCGGTCATACAAAGACCTTTTACAAATATGTTGAATGAATAAATATGATCATAAGAAACCCGACCGCAGCTCGGTACCTTTAAATGGTGTTATCATGCCATGACATAACTGTTGGAGTTATCCCACTGGGTACTAAATGCGCTCCAATCAATGGTGTTGCTGTGGGTTATAGACAGTTAACAAGTACAGCGGTGCCCCAATGCCTTAGGCTGCATTTATATGGCAATGGACAAATACTGGTCGGGATATCCCGAACGGTATTTGGTCTGTTTCTGGCATGCAGGGGGGCGGCTTTTCTCCACGGTTTGCAGATTCAAGCCCTTCCCCTTCGCACCAACATGTTCATGTTCCACCCGAAAACCAGGCGGAAGAATTAACATGTTCTATGTTTTTTGGTCCGCCGGCTGCCTTAAAAACCGGCGGAAAATCCGTGCAGTGGGGACTGCTGCACGGATTTTCCATTAAGGTCCATGTTAAAGGCTGACAGCCGGTTTACAGACAGCTTTTAAAACCGAAAACCGTCTGTAAAACCGGCTGAAAACCCGTGCCATGGGGAAATGCCCCTAGATGGCTGTGGGACACGTTTGTGATCTAATAACATCCAAGGTGCATGTGAACATGTGAGGGGCCTAACAGGCATTATGTAAGTTACATTGTTTCTAATATTACTCTGATATTTGCTTCCCTAAATGAAAGAAGAATAGCTTCATGCCTTTGGCATCTGTATGTGCATGTATCTGTATGTGCATGTAGCTGTATGTGCATGTATCTGTATGTGCATGTAGCTGTATGTGCATGTAGCTGTATGTGCATGCAGCTGTATGTGCATGCAGCTGTATGTGCATGCAGCTGTATGTGCATGTTTGACACATATATATACTCAGACAACTAGTGCCAAACATGCATATACAGATAGTCTGACGCAGGCTCACTATTCCACCCGGCCACATAACTACATATACTTACTGTAATTCTCTACAGTAGATGCCTTCCGTGTGAGATACTTACAGCAGGATGCTGGCAGTCCTTAGAACTGATTGCCTCCACAGCCTGTAGCACTTCCAGCTTCAGCACCAACATCCTTAGTGTCTTCAGCCTCCGGTCATAGCACTATCTCCCTCCACATCCTATATTATCTTCTGTCCCTCACAGCGGCACATCTCCCTACATGTAACACAATCCTATCTCTACAGGCTCCGAAATCTCCTCCTCGCACATCATAACCCCCTTTCTAACTTAACGGCACATCGTACTGAGCAGCACCACATCTCCTCCTCCCTGCAGCACCACATCTCCTCCTCCCTGCAGCACCACATCTCCTCCTCCCTGCAGCACCACATCTCCTCCTCCCTGCAGCACCACATCCCCTCCTCCCTGCAGCACCACATCTCCTCCTCCCTGCAGCACCACATCTCCTCCTCCCTGCAGCACCACATCTCCTCCTCCCTGCAGCACCACATCTCCTCCTCCCTGCAGCATCACATCCCCTCCTCCCTGCAGCATCACATCTCCTCTTCCCTGCAGCACCACATCTCCTCCTCCCTGCAGCACCACATCTCCTCCTCACTGCAGCATTACATCTCCTCCTCCCTGCAGCACCACATCTCCTCCTCCCTGCAGCATCACATCCCGTCCTCCCTGCAGCACCACATCCCCTCCTCCCTGCAGCACCACATCCCGTCCTCCCTGCAGCACCACATCCCCTCCTCCCTGCAGCACCACATCTCCTCCTCCCTGCAGCATCACATCTCCTCCTCCCTGCAGCACCACATCCCCTCCTCCCTGCAGCACCACATCGCCTCCTCCCTGCAGCACCACATCCCCTCCTCCCTGCAGCACCACATCTCCTCCTCCCTGCAGCATCACATCTCCTCCTCCCTGCAGCACCACATCTCCTCCTCCCTGCAGCATCACATCCCCTCCTCCCTGCAGCATCACATCCCCTCCTCCCTGCAGCATCACATCCCCTCCTCCCTGCAGCACCACATCCCCTCCTCCCTGCAGCATCACATCTCCTCCTCCCTGCAGCATCACAACTCCTCCTCCCTGCAGCACCACATCCCCTCCTCCCTGCAGCACCACATCTCCTCCTCCCTGCAGCATCACATCTCCTCCTCCCTGCAGCACCACATCACCTCCTCCCTGCAGCATCACATCCCCTCCTCCCTGCAGCACCACATCTCCTCCTCCCTGCAGCATCACATTCCCGTCCTCCCTGCAGCACCACATCCCCCTCCTCCCTGCATCATCACATCTCCTCCTCCTGCAGCATCACATCCCCTCCTCCCTGCAGCATCACATCCCCTCCTCCCTGCAGCACCACATCTCCTCCTCCCTGCAGCATCACATCTCCTCCTCCCTGCAGCACCACATCTCCTCCTCCCTGCAGCATCCCATCTCCTCCTCCCTGCAGCACCCCATCTCCTCCTCCCTGCAGCATTACATCTCCTCCTCCCTGCAGCATCACATCCCGTCCTCCCTGCAGCACCACATCCCGTCCTCCCTGCAGCACCACATCCCCTCCTCCCTGCAGCACCACATCTCCTCCTCCCTGCAGCAGCACATCACCTCCTCCCTGCAGCACCACATCTCCTCCTCCCTGCAGCACCGCATCGCCTCCTCCCTGCACCACGGCATCTCTTCATCACAGCACCATCTTCTCCAGTCTCTCATGGCAGCACCACATCTCCCTCTCATAGCACCATCTCATCCTCTCTTTCCACAGCTCCCACATCTCCCCCTCATCTTCTCGTCTCCCCAGAAAGCACCAAACCCCCTCCCCAGAGTCCCATCTCATCCTCTCTTCCACAACTCCCAACTCTCCCCCATCATTCTCGTCTCCCCAGAAAGCACCAAACCCCCTCCCCAGAGTACCATCTCCATCTCTCTTCCCTCAGCGCCCCCTCCCAGTACAGTACCATTTTCTCGCTTCTGCATGCAGCACTACATCTCCCTCTTACAGCACCATCTCATCCTTTCTTACCACAGCGCCACATCTCCCCCTCGCAGTACAGTACCATCTCCTTTTCAGTACACACAGCACCAAATCCCCTCTCACAGCACCATCTCCACCTCTTTTCCCGCAGCACCAAATCTTACCCTCACAGTACAGTAGCATCACCTCGTCTCTCCACACAGCACCACATCTCCTCCTTACAGCACTATCCCCCTCTGCAGCACCATAAATTTCCGTCTTACAGTATCATCTCACCTTCTTCTCACATCAGAACTTTTCTACCCAATGCCCACTACCCTCACTTAAAGGGGTTTTACCAGAAAGTAAAAACCCCGACACTGGCTGCTCACAGCTAGCTGTGAGCCGACCATGCACATGAATGGGGAGGGTGGTGCTTGCGGCTGTCCTCTCCATTGACTTCTATGGGAGCTTCCGAACATAGGCAAGCGCACACACTAGGCTATTTTCAGAAGCTCCCCTAGAAAGGAATGAGGAAGACGGCTGCAAGTGCCACCTTCCTGATTCACATGCGGCCACATTGCTTTGTGGAAAAACCTCTTTAACACCACTTTCCACCCAATCATGATTATTCCTCATTCTGGCATCTCTGCCACTTTTTTTCTTGCTGTATGAACAAGATGCCACAGCTGTAGAAGCTATACGATGTGTCATTTGTGAATTTTACTGCACCCTGGGGCAGTCATATAGGTCCTACCCCCTTAAGGTCAACCCTGACTGCATCTATCATTCTTCTTTGTGGCAAGATATTCTTGGATCAGGCAGTATATTTGGTCCAACAGATAATAGGCAGAAGCAGATGAAACACAGACGTCTCAGTTATCAGGCAAGAGGTCACGACAGGCGGCAGACAGATCGGGTGACAAACTGGGTCAGAACCAAGGTATCTCCAACTAAATATACTGTTGCAGTTCACTCACCAGTAGGAACCGGACCCTCCGGAACTGGAGAGTAAATATACTCGGATGTGCAGTCATTGGTGAGTGAGGTAGCAGCGCACTGGCCTTTTAAATGTGCATATTCTAAGTAACAGTGTTACAAAGGGATGTCAATATTAATAGCACAGGTGACATGGCCTCTATTGGTCATATGGATTATCATTGCGCTGTTTAGCAATCGTGGAGCGAGTCTAGAGCTAAAAATCACCCCTAGCGATGGGGCACACAGTCTGTTCCCAAGAAAATCATTTTTAATTTAGAGCATTAACAGGATAAAAAAAAAAATCACGTTTTTCAACTTCTTTCATTGTAATTTTATTTCTACTGTCTTCGCAGAGAGGATTCCGCTTCCGTTACGTGTGTGAAGGACCTTCTCATGGTGGACTTCCTGGAGCTTCTAGTGAGAAAAATAAGAAATCTTATCCACAAATCAAGGTCAGATTTGTACGAGTAGACTTACATGAATTCAGTGTAAGATACACTATGTAGTTACATACTTGTCATGTCAGCAACATGTTATTATCTTGGCCACACACTTGTCTAGAGGAACAAAAGCCAAAGCCCAATAAAGAACCAGATGACATTCTTCCTGCCATTATATTTGGTGAGTTAGAGTGAAATTGTCAGTTATTAGATTTTTTTTAATGTCACTCATCCCATATAGCTTCATAATTTAGGAAATCAGAAAAGGTAAAAATGGTTGAAATATTGCTGTCATAGTGTAGTGAGCAGACTCTCCTCAAAGAGTATTGCTGTTGTGTCATACTTACTATAAGGCTATGTTCACACGGCTTATTTTGGGACGCATTTCGCCACGTATTGAGAGCGTACTGCGCTCTCATATGAGCGAAATGCACCCCAATCATTACGGTAATCCACAGTTCACATAGAGAACTATGGATCACGCCTCCTCTCCCCGGGCGTACAGTACAATCGTATTGTACGAGCAGGGAAATAATTGACATGTCATTTATTCAGCTTCCGAACACCCGGCTTAACTGCGGGGCGTACAGTACGCCCCGCAGTTAAGCCGTGTGAACATACTCTAATATACCTGTTATTTAAAAAAAATATCTGGATTAGTAAATTATTGACATGGAGATAAGTTCCTCTGTCCGCTTAATAACATTTTTAATGCAAGTCTGTGATGCTCTAGGGAATGTGCAGTACTTTGCTGTTGAGTTGTGCCTATGGCAATTTTCATGTACACAGTCAAATCGCATTATTATAACCACCTTATATCTAGAGATACCATCATGTGCAGCACAGACAGCACCTACATGAGCTGCGCTATCTGCAGCCTGACTCAATAAGGTCCTGGTGGGTTGTCACAGATATCTG
This sequence comes from Phyllomedusa bahiana, assembly GCA_025379985.1. Taxonomy (NCBI): domain Eukaryota; kingdom Metazoa; phylum Chordata; class Amphibia; order Anura; family Hylidae; genus Phyllomedusa; species Phyllomedusa bahiana. Next base: position 14,634 of record JAODAL010034567.1, read on the forward strand.
GAGCCAGGCTGACTTCATCCCACAGCTATTGGAGGGTGCGTGAGGGAGGATCCAAAAAGTGATGATTGAGATGGTCCCAAAGATGCTTAATTGGGCTCAAGTATGGGGAGTTTTGGGGCCAGAGTAGTACTTGGAAACCTTGATTATGCTGTACCAACCAAAGTCGGAAGACAATCGTGTATGGGTGTACATGATCTGCAAGGAGGGAGTCATATTTAGATTGCTCTAGAGTACCTTCCATAGAATGCTAATAAAACATGCCCCAGAATACAGTGCTGCTACCACACCAGCCTCCACGCCAGTTTTAAGACGCATTAAAGGGGATGTATCGCTTCATCATTTCAGCTGTTTTCTTGTAGCTTCATTTTCTCAGTTCCTCAAATCCAGGGGCATTTCTTCCCCCTCCCAGCTGGGTGTTTCTTAACTGAAGAGGAATGACATCATCCCCCCTTCATTGTTCATGCTCGCTCCTGAGTCAGTGTGTTTGTTTGAGATCAGTGGGAGGGGATAGCACACCTCACTCTCCCCCCTCCCCTCTCTGTCTGAGTCCACATGTCACTGTGTTGTTCCTCTCCCTATGCAGTCTAATTTTGTAAGAGCTGTTTGTTTACATACCACAGGCCTGCATTCAGTCTAGACAGTCTTCTATGAACTCAGAGCACTGATCTCTTCTCCTGTCACAGCTGGAGGTTTGTTACAGTTGAATCCAGTCTTCCATGAACTCATCCAGAGCAGCACAGATCTGTCTCCCTTCTATGTTTACACGCAAGAGCATTAGGCACCGGGCACAATTCTGCTGTTTTCTGACTGTAGAGCATAATTTGTCGGCTTCTTCCTCATAGTCTCTCGTTCTTGTACAGTTCCGTTTGATTCTCAAAAATTGGCCCTTTGGTATGTTTCAGAGCCATCTAGATAAATGGCAGCTATTGTATGGTATAAAACTATTAGTATCCGTCTTTTTCCGATAGCTCTTAGTTTGTATAGAATTTTGGTCAATAAAAATTGTAATATCCAGAAAATGTACTGCCTTTTTACTAAATTCATAGTTAAATGTAAGGAAAAAGTTATTTTTGTTAATTTAATTTAAGAACATATTTAATGAATCTAATGATCCTTGCCATATCAATAGCACATCGTCTATGAATCTTTTCCAGAGTATTATTTGTTCTCTTAACTTACCTTCTATGATCTATCCAGAAGGTAAGTTAAAGGGGTTGTCTCACTACAAGGATTGCTTTTTTTGTTAAAGATCTTGCAAAAATAAGTCACTTTGCAATATGTGTCCATTACCAGTGTCCTACCTATTTCTAGATATCCCCTCTTGTATGGGCTGCATAAGCTCCTCAGGTCGATATAGCTACAGACCTGTTTGATCTATCCTGATAGGCTACCAGCACTGGTTGCTATAGCTACAGACCTGGCTTCTACTGTAGCCCAGTAGAAGCCAGTAAACACGCCCCTGAATTCAAGATGAAACCAAGGAAACAGGACTGAGATAAGAAGAATCAATGTAGTGAGACAACCCCTTTAAGAGAACAAATAATACTCTGGAAAAGATTCATAGACGATGTGATATTGATATGGCAAGGATCATTAGATTCATTAAATATGTTCTTAAATGAAATTAACAAAAATAACTTTTTCCTTACATTTAACTATGAATTTAGTAAAAAGGCAGTACATTTTCTGGAAATTACAATTTTTATTGACCAAAATTCTATACAAACTAACAGCTATCGGAAAAAGACGGATACTAATAGTTTTATACCATACAATAGCTGCCATTTATCTAGATGGCTCTCAAACATACCAAAGGGCCAATTTTTGAGAATCAAACGGAACTGTACAAGAACGAGAGACTATGAGGAAGAAGCAGACAAATTATGCTCCCAATTTTTAAGTAGAGGATACAATAAAGAGGGTTTAGAAGCAACTAAGGAAGAAATAAAGAAGATCCCGCAAGAAGTACTTTTAAATAAACATAATAGCAATAATGAGGAATATAAAACTACTATAGAGGAGGAGAATATAATAGAACAACAAAGAGCCAAACTCCCTATTATAACTCAGTATCATGATCATACAAAATTTTTTAAAAACAGAATTTATAAACATTGGTCTTTTTTAAAACAGGATAAAATTATTGGAGAATTTTTGTCAAAGAATCCTAGATTTATTTTTAAGAAAGCAAGGAATTTAGGTAATTTTATAGCACCTACGGTTAAAAATATGGTTAAACCTTCAGTTAAAAACACCGGCAGTAATGGTATTGACACAGGAATTACCTGGTTGGAAAATAACCATATAAAACGGTCCGGTTTTTACTCATGTGGACATTGTTATGCATGCAGACGTTGCCATGCTAATAAAAGTAAAACTTTAAATTTTAGTAATGGAACTACTTCTGAACGTTTTGAAATTAAAGATCATATTACATGTCAAACCAAAAATGTAATATATGCGATAATATGCCCATGTGACAAAATATATATAGGTAGGACAAAACGTCCATTATATGTTCGTTTGAGAGAACATTTTTATAACATTCAGAGAGGGTATTTAGGACATCCACTATCCAGACATTTTTGTCACCTGCATGAGAAATCCCTAAAAAATTTAAAATTTTTTGGAATTGAACAAGTTAAATTAGGATGGAGGAAAGGGGGATCTTATTGGTAAGATGTCCAGGATAGAAACAAAATGGATTATTAATTAAAATACTAAGGTAACAAATGGCCATAAAGTTGACATTGAAATATTTGCATTATAAGTAATGACCACAATGCAAGATGGTACATGCACATATGAATATTTATAATGATTTATTTAGGGATTATCAATATTAGTATTATTGTATCTTTTGGGATGTATTACTTTTAAGGATTATCTAATGCTAGTGAGAATTTAGTAAATTTTTTTTTAGATTTTGATAATAAAGATTAAAAGTTTTTATTTTTACATCTAATCGCTTTTATCTAAACTGACAGAAAGAAAGGGATGGTAGTTAATGCTAGCTTGGCAATTCCAATGCAGCCCTGATGAAGGAAGCCGTGATTTCTTCCGAAACGCGTTGGTACTTTTATATTGGACAAGCCTCTGTAGTCTAGGTCAGTGATTTTCAACCTTTTTTGAGCCGCAGCACACTTTTTACACTTAAAAAATCCCCGGGGCACACCACCAACCACTAAAACAGTACATATTATACATATAGTTAATAATATCGATTCTAGCCAGAGATGCCCACCCCTGTAGCCAATGTGCCTCCATTGTAGCCAGTGATGCCCCCCTTGCAGCCAGTGATGCCCCCATTGCAGCCAGTGATGCCCCCCTTGTAGCCAGTGATGCCCCCCTTGTAGCCAGGACTCCCCCCATTGTAGCCAGTGTGCCCCCCTTGTAGCCAGTGTGCCCCCCTTGTAGCCAGTGTGCCCCCCCTTGTAGCCAGTGTGCCCCCCATTGTAGCCAGGATGATCCCCTTGTAGACAGTGTGCCCCCCTTGTAGCCAGGATACCCCTCTTGTAGCCAGTGTACCCCCATTGTAGCCAGTGTGCCCCCCTTGTAGCCATGATGATCCCCTTGTAGACAGTGTGCCCCCCTTGTAGCCAGGATGCCCCCCTTGTAGCCAGTGTTGCCCCCCTTGTAGCCAGTGTGCCCCCCTTGTAGCCAGGATTCCCCCATTGTAGCCATGTTCCCCTCTTGTAGCCAGTGATGCCCCCTGAAAAGTAATTATAAAATAACAAAAGATTACTCGCCTGGGTCCGCGCGTCCCGGTCCGGAGCTGCTCAGCAGTGGGAGCTGCAGAGCGGTGTAAGCAGCTCCCAGGGGTCTCATCGTCGGCAGAGCTGCCAGCCGAGGAGACCCAGCGTCACAGGGGGCACGGTGAGAGCTGTGCGTCCCCTGTGACGCTGATACAGGGGAGGAGTCAGGATGGGAACGATCTGTCCCGCCTCCTCCCTGCAGCTGCTGGCTCTGCGCGGCTGTTATAAAACAGTCGCGCAGAGTCAGGGGCGCTCCTCCGGGCGGGCAGGGCGGCCGCTGCGCCCCCCGCGGGTGAGCGGAGCCTCGGCGCCCCGGGCGACCGCATGCCCTGCCCGCCCCTAGGAACGGCCCTGAACAAAACACAGGGCGCACCATAGTTTTTGGGGAACTTTCCCCGCGGCACACCCGACCATGTGTCGCGGCTCACGAGTGTACCGCGGCACACGGGTTGAACATCACTGGTCTAGGCGACGTCAACTTAGTGTGCGAGTTCGTTTTTACGTGTTGGATATCTGAGCGCTGCCGGCCGGAGCGCTTGGTTAATTTGAACACGAATGTTCCATTCCTTACTTTGTCAGTAAAGTGGATCGCTGTGGATATAATACGATCGGATGCATTTTATGGTAAGAGCTTTTAGGTACGTTGCAAGAGTTCTTGTAATTTTTGGTGCTTTTATGTGTATTTTATAATGACCTTTAGTTGTGAGATACGGAGTTTGATTAGGGTAGAAGAGCTGATTGTGGACTAACCCATGGATCAGGTTTCACCATTGCTTCAATCAACAGTGATTGTTGAGCTATTTTATGTTCTGGAAAGTTGCTACATTTAGTTGGGAGACATATAGAAGAGTTAGCGCTGGTGTCATTTGTTTCTATATAGAATGTAAATTAGTAGAGCCGTCAGCCAATGAAATGAAAGGAGGTCGGATACGACCGACACTTGGGAACAGAAAACGAAGATAAGGGAGACACTGAAAACAAGACAGCTTTGCTAATGACATCCAATTGCAAAGTTGCTTGATTGCACTGTCCCCTTATTCTGAAGGCCATTTAATGTAATGATACAACCCCTTTAAATGAGGGTATAGTGCGCCTGACTGAACAAACCTGTCAAAAATCTGGCGTCTGGTAAACCTTGCATAACATAATTGATGCGCCTAACTTAGGCGCATAGCATATCATTGCTAGCATATTTGATGCACCTAATTTAGGCGCATTCAAATGTGTCGTGCCTGGTGTAAAATGCGCCTAGTTTTGGTGTATGACAGTTCAATTATATAAGGAATATGGCGTCAGCAGTTTTTTGCTGCAAATACACCCAAAAAAATGTTGCAGCCCTAATGGGACATGTAACCCAAGGTGTATATTGTTAAAGGGGTTTTGCTACGATGTAATGTTGACGTGGGATCCTCCAAAATAGGTATTTAATCACTTTTCTAGATACATGTCAATACAAAGAGTGAAGCCTGTGAGAGCTACAGCTTTCTTTACAAGCCCTTAGTTACTTAAAAGTTTGCATTAGACACGACCAGGAGAGCTAATAGGAGTTGATCTGGCCGTGCTTGCGTGTTTGCACTTCTTATCTGATGACAGGGAACATGAATGAGCTTGCAAGGGGCTGTGGAGAAAGATGTTGTGTCTTTTGTATAGAGAATTCACTGGTTCTAATGTTTTATTAGAGTACACATTGCACAACGCTCCCTTACTGCTCAGCCCCCCTCCCTCTCCTCTGTGAGGCTGCTGTGCTTTGTTTATAGTCTCTCCTGAGCAGATTAAGAGGTAATGAACTCACTTAGTGGCAAAACCCCTTTACTTATGTGATATGCACTGGTATTTATTTTATCGTATTATCTGTTGGTCAGCAATATGCCCTGTAGTATGTATGTTGCCCAGTGGACTTCAGCTTGCTTGTATCTTTGCTATCACTTTGTGTAATTATTGGTTTGTTAGCAATTGATCTAGCTGTAGTATGGTTTGACGACCGTCAGTCCTCTTTGCCCCATCTTTTGTCTCAGTATTTTGGTAATTTAGCTTCAGTTGAAGGCTGATTGACCTCTCTGGATGGTAGGTACTTACTGCCTGATAACCCTGCAACTATTCGGCAGTAAAGTCGAGAATTAATTTAGATTCCCAGCACCGTTTGGCCTGATTTTTATAAAAATAAATGGAGGGGGTAACACGCTTATATATTAACTATATGGACATTCAGATAACCTGTAATCGCAGCGTATATTGAAAATATAAGAAGCCAGCTTTCATGCATGTTTTAGTACATTTGCAGTGTCGCTAGGTTGCATGGCAGAGGCTTAAAGGGGTTGTCTCGCTACAATGATTGGGTTTTAATTAAAAGATCTTTAAAAAACAAGCAGCTTTGCAATATATGTTCATTACAAATGTCCTACTGATTTTGAGCTAGCCCTGTTAGTATTACTACATCAGCTTCTCAAGTTTCTATAGTAGCAGACCTGTTGATCCTTATCTTACTGGCTGTCAGGTCTGTATGACTCACTACAGGTCAGAGCAGAGAGCCCCTCCCGCACAGAATGCTTCTGTGGTGCAGGAGGGGGGAGGGAGGACTCTGGCTTCTATGTCCATGCTGCCTGGATTAACCCTGTGTGTGCCTGCTTCCTCCTGCTCTCTACACAGATAGATGTGACAGCAGTGACCCTGTCTGTTACTATAATAATGATGTGTCTGTGGAGCTGTAACTATAATAATACTATACAGATCAGGGAGGCTTGTGAACAGTTCATGCTGTGCTGTACTAGGGACACATCCTGAGTAACACTTTGCAGCTTCCCTGCCTCTGTTCTAAGAGGGTTTGTTTGTTGTTGCTGGAGATGTGGAGATATGTAAGCTAAGCAGAGGGTATAGGAACACTTGCATCCCCTCTGCTATTAGCAATCATAGACCTCTCTAGGCAGGCACACACAGGGTTAACTCTGGCATCAAACCCCCTCATCCCTCCCCCTGCTGTATAGAAGTTACGGGCGGATAGCTGCCTGTGTGCTGAGGGGAGGGGGGAAGAGGGAGGAGAAGAGGCAGACAAGCTAGCACGCCCCTCAATTCAACTCCCATTCACGGACAGAGGCTGAAAGCTGTTAATGAGACAACTCCTTTAATTTACTTTGATATGTACTAAGTTCTGTCTTCTACATTTCAACCGTTCAAGAAAAGGGGAAGTTTTAGTTTCCCTAAATAGAAGGAACTTAAAAAATTGTACATGTAATGCAGCTATATTTTCCTGTTCTGATCTGATGCACATTGCTACAGCTCAGTTTTATCATACTTGTGTTCCAGGAATCGGGTGAAAGATATTTTTTTCAACGATCAATAAATTGTTTTTTTACATTTTTTTGTTGTTGAATATACCCAAAATCTATGGAAAAGACATGGACCACACGTCCACATGTCATACATTGATCTGCTGCTGATAAATTTAGTAAGATAGACACAATTTTTTTTTTTTAGTTGAGTAATTCCAGGATGTTGCACACTTTAAAAAACGCTTCACGTAAATAACATGAGACATATAAACAAGTACAATGAACATAAGCGTAGAGGGGTTGTTTATTAGCCAACACAGCAGGCTGTGCTGTTTGCGAGGGGGGCTTAAATTGAAAAATAGAAAAAAAAAGCTTTAACGTGATGTCGTCGCATTTATTGGTCATGTGAAGTTGCAGCCAATCAAAGGCCTCAGTGAGCACGTGAGAAGAAAAAAAGGCCAAAAAGGACGTAATCTAGCACTCTGAAATCAAGTATTTATTCCGGTGATTAAAAACAAGTCATATCCTTCACATAAAACAGAAAAACTTAAGGCCCAATATATGAAAACTGCCTAGGTCCAAGACTTTCTTCATTGCCCATAGCAACCAATCGGAGCTCCCCTTTCTTTTTTTCACAGCACTGTATGAAAAAAAGGGGAGCTCTGATTGGTTGCTATGGGCAGTAAAGAAAGTCTTGGACCTAGGCAGTTTTCATATATGGGGTCTTCCTTTTTTTTTATGTGAAGGATTCCAGTGGCTGCAACCTGTGAAGCTCTAGTGACCTCCATGCCCAAGAGAGTTAATGCAGTGCTGGAAAATAATGGTGGCCACATGAAATATTGACACTTTGGGCACAATTTATCATTCTCACTTAGGGCTTAACTCACTTTTGTTGCCAGGAGTTTAGACATTTTTGGCTGTGTGTTGAGTTATTTTGAGGGCACACCAAGTTGACAGTTGTTATACAAGCTGTGCACTGACTACTTGACATTATATCAAAGTGTCATATGTTCAATGTTGTCCGATGAAAAGTTATAATACAATATTTACAAAAATGTGAAGTGTATATATAGAGTAATATATATTACTAATCAGTGGTTCCTGATGTAATCACACCACAGTGTATTTATGACTGTTGCAGTAAGTTTTTGCAGCTTGATTTGCTGCACGTTGATTTGGGAAATTCCATGGACCGGTTGGTGTACTTTCCATTACAGGGAAATAGAAATACATTGGCTGTCTTCCAGATCTGTAGATTTATTCAAAAGCTACTGAATACACACGAGAATGTGAGGAGATTTTGGGTTATTACTATGGTTTCTTATTTCATAGTGGATGTGATGCTTGTGTTATGCCTGCAAATCATACACAGTACTGCAGATAGAATTGTTTCAGAAACCCCATGATTTGTCACTTATATGATTTGTTTGTTGGTTTTAAAGGTTGTATTATTTGCTTTTAAAGAGTTATGTTGACATGCCGTTTTTGGATCCATGTTGGATCTGAAAATCAGATCCAAAAACGCTGCAACAATTGGATCCAAAACAAATCCAACACGGACCTGCGTGTTTGGATACGTGTTGGATGCAACCGGATCGCACCCTGTCATTTTAGATGGGGCTCCTGCTGCGTCTTTCGGACATGTCAATTCTTGGAACGGATCCGAAAGTCAGAGTGAGACATGCATCGGTGATCACTTGTGTGAATGCCGATGTGTGTTTCTAATAAAAAGCAATGTAAATCCCATTGCTATTTATTCGATACGTGTTTGGGTCCGTTTGGACCGCCCAAAAGGGTTTCCAAAACTATCGAAAAGGGTATTTTAAACCCCGGGGGGTTAAAAACACCCGTGTAAAACTCCCCTCCCAAAACAAATTTCTCCGGGGACGTCCAACTCTTTCACACTATCACATTCCCTTGTTACCAAATTTACCATCTCCCTTCAAATTTCCCTTTCCCCCCGGAACCTTTTTTGGGGGCTTTTTTTTTTCGGGGGGTTTTGCGGTTATGAAAACCATTAAAAAAAGGGCCGAAAAATTTTTTTAAAAAGGGCCCGGGCTAGGGAAAAACCCGGTGCAGCAGCCCCCACTGCAAGGGGTTTTTCCGCCCCGCAATTTTTCAAACCGCCGCCGCCCAAAAACATTTTTAAATTTTTCTTTTTTCCTTTCCGTTTTTCGACAATTTTTAAACATGTCAATGGGAAGGGGGAGGGCTTTTCCCCGTTTTAAAGCGGAGAAAATTTTTCCCCCCGCCGGCCGGGGTTGCACGGACAAAAACCGGACAAGTGGGGGTCTGATAAACCGACCGGGATTTGCCGTGCGGGGGAAAGGGGCCTTAACAATACCATATTCTTGTCACATTGCAACTTTTCCTAAATTGGTTTGTTTTTTTTCATTTTTTAAAGCTTATATCGTAGTTTTTTTAGGTCATTAAACCATGTGATCTACTACATTTATTAAAAGAAACATAATTTTAGATCAATAAGGGATATGGAACTAGAACCCCAATTTTGGGGAAAAGTGGGAGACACCCAAATTAGGGTTGTTTTAAACCCCATAAAGTGCCCAAAAAATTTTAAATGTCAACAAATTTCCCGGGCTAAACAAATTTCCCAGGCCCTGAAAAGGAAATTTAATTTTTCCCTTTTTGCCACCAAAATTTTTAAAGTTGGGTAAACAGTGGTGCTTGAAAGTTTGTAAAACCCTTCAGAATTTTCAAAATTTAAATTTGACCTAAAGACTTTTTTGGATTTTCATACAAGTCCAAAAAATTTAAAAAAAAAAAAAGAGAAAAAAATTAAAAAAAAATTTTAGCCCAAAATTTATTTTTTTGAAAAAAAAATCCCAATATAACATGTCTTTGATTGGTAAAAGTATGTGAACCCTTAGAATTAGTAGATCATTTAAAGTTGACGTTACTATGGGCAAAAAAGTGAGTTTTAGCCCTTTTAAAGGGTTTGGGCTCGCTAAAAAGTTTGGGGTTTTTAAATTTAAAAAGATCTTTAAAAAAAAAGCAGTTTGAATTTAATGTTAAAATTACAAATGCCCTACGATTTTTGAGTTTTCCCCTTTTTAGAGAAGACACACCCTTCCCCAAATCTTATAGCACCCAAAACCTGTTGATTTTTAAATCTCACGGGTGTCGGGGTCTGATGCTCACCCTTCGGGAATACAGGTCGGCACAGAGCCCCTCCACCCACAGTAGGGCTTTTTTGGGGAGGGAGGGGGAGGGCCTGGCTTTTTGTGCCCTGTGTAGATGGCGCCTGGTTTAAACCCCTGTGTGTGCTTGCCCCCTTCCCTTCCCTCACGATTGAGGGAGAGAAGAGGTGAGGTGATAAATAGATGTGACAGCAGTGCCCCTGTGTGTTACTAAAAATTGATGTGGCTGTGGACTGGGGACTATACTAATAGAACAAAATCAGGGGGGGCATGTAAACGCTTCATCCCTCTGCTGTATTAGTAAACCCCTCCTAGAAAATTTTTTAACATTTCCCCCGCTGCCCTGTGTTGTTCGGGACAGGGCTTTTTTGTTGCTGGAGATGGGGAAAATTTGGGTATGCTAAGCGGGGGGTATGGGAAAACACTTACATCCCCCTGTTTTCTATTAGCAATCACAGCTTCTAAAAGACCCCCCAAACCCATGATAAGCCCTCCTCTGCTGTCTCTTGACTTTGGTGAAAAACCTGCAAGCCCCCCTAAAAGCAGACCTAGGGGGCAACACATTTTTAAATTTTCTGGCAGCAAACCCCTCCCCCCTCCCCCCTCCCTTTTATGAATTTTAAGGGGGGGCTTTCTGTGTGTGAGGGGGGGGGGGAAGAGGGGGAGAAGAGGCGGGACAAAAACAACCCCCTGAATTAAAAAAAACCCCTTTTTGCTCTAGACACTTTTAAAAGCGGGCCCTGAAAGCTTGAAAGGGAGACAACTTTTAATTTTTTCATATTGGGGCCCTAGGTGCAATTAATAGGATAAGGTGTGGGGCAAACCCTGTTTTTTTTTCAAGTGCGGGGATCTATCAGAGCCCTGTTTCTTCAAAAACCGTTTTTATATTTTTTGGGGCCCTTCAAAAAAGGGATTTCTGAAGACCCTAGAAGAACTTTGTAGGGCTAAAAACCATCTCAACGAGTTTAAACGCCATAAACCCCAATTTAAAGACTTTTGTGTGAAAGAAAAGGAAATTTAGACCATATTTACCCTCCAAAGGAGGGGGCAAACCAACAAAATTTCACGCCCAAGAGCAAGATGTATGAAAACCAGGGGGTCACAAAAGGAAAACCCCAAGGAAACCCTCTAAGCTTTTTAAATTTTTCCCCTTTCATTCCCTAGTTTTAAACCCTTTTTAAACCCCCGGGTTTTAAAAGTATTTAAATTTGGACCGGGAAAATTTTTTTTTTTTTTTTGGCCTCCTTGCATTTAACAGCTGTAACTTTTTATTTTTTCAATGACGCTTTTTTACTTTTTGGGGGGGAATATTTTAAGTTCACTTTAAAATAATTGCAGAATTTTTTTATTTATTTTTTTTGGTTTTTTTTTTTACCCCATTCCTTTTTCCCCCCACTTAAAAATTTTGGGTTTGGATTAATTCTACGGGGTTTTAACGGTGGGTGTGGAACCTAATATGTGTTTTTTTTTTGGGGTGTAAAATATGCACAAAATTTTTTTTTATTTTAAAAACATTTTTTTTATTTTATAATTTTTTTTTTATTCATTTTTCTAACTCTTTTTATGCTTTTTACTTTTTTAAGTCCCATGAAGGAAGAACTGTTTTACATTTGTTTTTTTTTTCCTTTGGGAATTTTTTAAATAGCCCTATTAATATATGCTAATTCATTTTTAATCAGTGTCAGTTTTACACAGCAGTGATAGGACAGCCCAGTGCTTCCTGGTCACTGGCCCCTTTTTTCACAGACAGTCCCCGGGCCACTTAGGTCCCCCTTTTCTGTCCTCCCCCCCCCCCACTAAAAGGGTTTAAAAGGGGGAAAACACCCGGGACCTCCCCAACCAAAAGCTGGGGGAAACCTTTTGATTTTTCGATGTTTGGGGGACGAAAACCGGGCCCCAATCAAAGGTTAAAAACTATTTCATTTTCCCTGCTCCGGGCCCAAATCCCGGCAATTTTAAACCCTTTAAATTAAAACCCCGGGGCCCAGCGGGTTAACGACGGGGCCCCAAACCCCGATGGGTTTGCTATAACAAACAAAAAGCGTCCTCGGTTAAAACGAAGACCCCCCCCAGACGAGCCATAAGTCTGTGGGCGGTCTTTTAAGGGGGTTAAAGTTCATGAGTCTGAAGGGGCCCCCGAAAAAAAAGGGTGTGCATGCGGATTGCAAACAAAAAACCCCTTTTTCTTCGCAAAAAATTGTGCCCCTCCCGCGTTTTTCTTTAAAAAATTTCCTTTGGGCAAGTAGAAAGTTGTTGGGAAAAATATTTTAAAAACAGTTTTTTCAAAAATTTGAGCTTTTTTGGATTCAATGATAAGAATTTTTTTTGGGGAATGGAAAAACCCTTTCCATTTGGGTTTTCCCCCGATAAAAAACCCCCCCCCAACCCTTCTGGTGGGAAAATTTTTCCCCCCCCTTTTTTTTTTAGAAATTTTTGTGGCCAAAAGTTCCCCGGTCTTTAAAATTTTTTTTTTTCCCCCATAACCCCCCAAAAATCAAGAAACGCCCCCCCTTTTCTTTCCCCGGGCCCCCTGTTTGCAAGTAAGGGGGGAAAACCCCCCTGGTTTTCTATGGGCAACAAAGGGAAAAATTTTTGCCCCCCCGGTGTTAAAAAACGGCCCGGGGAAAAATTTGCAGGGGGGTGCCCCCCTAAACCCCCTTCGTCCCCTCCCCCAAACCCTAACCCCCGGGGGTTGTTTTGGGGAGGTTTTGCGGTGAAAAAAAAAGGGGCGGGGACTCCGCCCCCGCAGGGGCCCCCCGGGGCCCAGGACTAATCAAAAGGAATTTCGGGGCCGCGAATTAAGGGGGGTTAATTTCACTTTAATTTACCCCGGGGCGGGGAAAAATACAAATTTCTTCGTGCCCGGGAAAAGGGGGCGTAAGCCATAGTTCCCCAAAGGAAATGGGGTTGGGTTTAAAAGGTAACTTTTCGGCGGGGGCATCCCCCTTCCGAAAATTAAAGACAAACGACCAAGATTCACCCAAAATTGACTTTGTGAAAAATTGCCAAAAAATTTTGGGCCCAAAAAAAATTTTCCCCTTAAAAAGTGGCCTTTTTTAAAGGTTTTAAAGGAAAATTTACTAATTGGAAAGGTGTGGGGGGTAATCCCCGTTCTTAAAAAACCTTCAGAATTGCAAGGGGCAACAAAACCCTAAAAAACAGGTAAATTAGTTTAAAAGGTAGGGGGTTGTTTTTAAAGGGAAATGGGGCCGAAAAGGGGAGTCCTTGGACCTTTTTTTTGCCACAAATAATTAAAGTTTTGGGGGAAGGTTGCGTGTTTTTTGGGGGGAAACCCAACCCCCAAAAAATTAAAAACTTTTGAAAAACTTTGTTTTTTAAAAGGGGGAAAAATTGGGCTTTTATTTTTCCCTTGAAGGGGTTGTGGCAAAAACTTTAAATTTAAACCAAAAAATTGTTTAAAATGAAAAAAATTGGTACAAACAATTTTTTTGGGGTTTCAGTACCATAAACCTGAGGGAAACAAAAGGTTAAAAAATTAAATCTATAAAAGTTTTTTGGGGATTTTTGGATATAATTTTCTTTTAAATAAAAAGGGGGAAAGGGGATAATTTGTTTTTTGATTCAAAATTTTTTTGGATTCTTTTCTTTAATCAAAAATTTTTAGGGAAGGGGTTTTTTTTTGCAAAATTGGAAATTTTTGGTTATGTTTTTTAAAACTTCAAATTTTGGTTTTTTAAAATTTTGAAGAATTTTAATTTTCGTTAAAGAAAAATAAAAAGGGGCAATTAATATCAAGGGGCAAAGGGTTCCAAAAATTGGGGTCTGGGGGTGGTTTTTTAAGTTGGGACTTTTTTTTGGGGTTTGGATTAAAATAAAATTAAAATTTTTAATTAAACCAATTTTTTAGTGTTTTTTGTAGGGGTTTAAAAACTTTTAATACTTAAGTGGGAAAAAACAGTTTTTACCAAAAATTTGGGGAAAGGGCTTCTGAAGTTAAGGGGAAATAAAAACCAAAAGTTTTAGGGAGAAATTGTTTTGGGATTTTTAAAAATTTTTAAAGGGATTTTTCAGTTGATAATTGGGGAAAATTTAAAGAAATTAAAGTTTTTTGTTTTGTCTTGAGGGTTTTTTTAAAAAATTTATTTTGGTTTTGTTAAAAAACCCAGGGGAAAGTCACTTGATGTCCCCCGGGTTTTTGGGTTAAGTGTTTTAAAGGAAGAATTAAAATTTGGAAAAGGGTTAAAAGGGGGGAACAAAGTGTTAGGGCTAGAAAAGCCGGGTGCGTGAGAATGGAGGGGCCCCTTTCCCCTGACTTTAAGGGGTTTTTCTTACCCACAAAAATTAACTTTTTAAAATAAAGGGACAAAATAAAAAGAAGGGCTTTTCCTAAATTTCATTGGGCAAAAGATTTTACCCTTTCCCCCCATGAGATAAGGGTAAACGTTTGGAACACCTTTAGTGCATACCAAGCAGGAAAGGGCCATTTTCGATTACTGAGAGCGGGGAGTTGGGGGTCACCACCCCCTGACAAATTGGGGGAAACCCAAAACCCAAAAAATTTATATCTAACAATTTTGCTTCCCCTAAAAAAAAAAGGGACAAAGTGCTGTTTAAATAATGGAAAAAAAATAGCTTTATTTTGGAAAAAACTGTTAGAGATAAACCCCAACTCCGCACTGTTCCCCAAATAATGGTGGGCTAGAAGTTAATAAGCTAATTCCTCGGAAAAACAGTTTTGGTGAGAAAACCCCTTTAAATTTTGGGGGGCAAAAAGGTTAGTGGGCCCCCAAGACTCCGGTTCCCCAAATTCTTGGGCTGAAAAAAATTCTAATTATTTGTTTTCCCCTATTAAAAAAATTTTAGGGGCCGCAAAAAATCGATAACAACAAAAATTTCCCCCGTGAGTTTTAACCCACCGGGAAATTTTTCTTTTAGGTTTCAATGGTTTCCCTTTATTTTTCCTTTGGGCCCCTCTGGAAAAAATTTTTTTTTCCCCCAACAAAAATTTTGGGTCTTTCCTTGGAGACATTGGTTTAAATTTGGGAAAACCACACTCCCCATTTCAATACAAAACACCGTCTACGCAGCCTTTTGTGATTTGTTTTTAGAGCCAACCAAATTTAAAATAAAAAAATTTTTACTTGTAAAAAAAACTGAAATTTGGAAAGGGGATTTTGGGTTTTTTTTGGGGGGTCTAGTAGGCCCCCTCTACAGTACATTGTGGTACTACAAAGTCCCGAATGCCTTTAAAATTGTGCCAAAGGAAATTTTTTTACGGAAAAGGGTTTTACAAAAGTTTCATTTTTCCCGGGTTTAAAAAAGACAAATTTTCCCACAAGTTCAAAACCCGGGGGGGGAAAAAGTGGGGGGAAGGGAAAGGGGGGAAAAAGGATGTTAAAAACCCACCTCACCAAATGGTTAAAAGCCTGAAACCCACAAAAAAAGAACCCAATTCTTTAAGGGGGGACCCCATCTCTGACCAAAAGGGAAAAATCGCCAGCCAGGATCCAGAAATTATTTTAGCCAAAAAACGGGTTTATTTTTTTTTACTTTAAGGGAGTTAATTGAAGCCTTTCTTGAAACTCTCTTTGGGTTTCCCCGCTGTGACCAGCTCCTCAGGCAGGCTATTTTTCCCTAGATTCACAGTTCTTACATTTTAAGAACCCCTTCCTTTTCCCGGGAAATTAATTTCCCTTTTTTTTCCAAACCCGAAAAGGGGAATTCCCCCTTTTCTTTTGAGGGGGGTTTACCTGAAATAATTTTTTCACCCTTTCTTTTTGTAGGGATCATTTATATTTTATACAAATTTAAAAACATGTCCCCGGAAGCCGTCTTTTCTAAAAACTAAATAAGTTCAAATTTTACCAAAAACCCCTCTTTATAACTAAGATGCCCAAATTAAACCCTTTATAAGTTTGGGTTTCTCGCTTTGCAAAACTCTTTTCTTGCTCCTTTATCTCTTTTATAAACCCCGAAACCCAAAAAATGATCCGCCTATTCTAAAGTGAGGTTGCAACCCCAAAAGCCCCTTTAAAACAGCCCTTTTGAAATTTGGGTTTTTAATTGGATTCGGTATTTCCTCTTCCCTTTTGCAAAAGTTTTTTGGTGACAAAATTTGGGGCCTTCCCAAAATTTTCAAATTTTCCCTAGAGTTATACATTTTAACCTAAAAATGGCCATCCTGGAACTTTAAAAAATTATTTTTTTTTGTTAGGGTTGGGGAATTGCCTAAAAAAAAATTATGGGTCCCGAAATTAACCATCAAAAGAATTTTCCGGAAAAACCCTTTTTAATTTTGGAAAGTAATTTCCCCCCTATCTTCCCCCGACGATTTTTAAACAAATCGTTTGGCCCCTAGCCCAAAATTTTAACTTTGGGAAAAAAACCTGGTGGTGACCTTATCCAAAAAGGGTTCCCCCACGCTTCCCCCGGGCCCAAAATGGGCAAAACATTGTGGAAAAATTGGAGTTTTTGGGGGTGAACCTTTTGGGGCCCCAAAGACCCAATTTGAGGGGCTGAGCTTCCCCCCCCTTAATACCCCAGGTTTCAGGTGAAATTTGGGGGTTTAAAGTTTGTACAAGAAAGCAGGAAATAAAATATGAAACCCATGTGCTTGGTTTGTTCAGATATTTTCCCAAACCCCAGAATTTTCACTCTTTCCTTTTTACATTCATTTTAGGGTTTTTTTCACTGACCGCACTTCCCACATAGGGTGATAGTCGTGCTGATATTTACACACCCAGTCTTCTTGAAGTATTAGGGCTCATTTACATTTCTGGACCTCTGATGAACAATCAAAATGGGTTTATATTGACATCTCCATTATAACTGTCATTGTACACCGACCAGAATAAGCCAATGACTGCTACTGCATATAATAGAGCCTTGTCAATTCAACTTAAAGGGGTTGTCTGTCTTATCTGCTAAGAAGCTATTGTAAACAAGCCAGGCTGAACTGAGAGCGAGAGAGACACAGCCAGAGCACAGAGCCATGCATAAGGGATCGTGTGAAATGTTCACTCAAATAATCAAACTACAACTAGTGGATTCTGTATACAAAAGACAACACCTTTTCTCCACAGCAGCTTGAAAGCTTCTTCATGTTCTCTGTCATCAGATAAAGCAGGGATCTACTCAGATAATCACACTACAACTAGTGGATTCTGTATACAAAACACAACATATTTCTACCAGTGCCTTGAAAGCTTCTTCAGCTCCCTTTCATCAGATAAGAAGTGTGCTCTGCACAAGCCCGGCCAGCAGCTCTTGTCAGGTCGTATCTAATGCAAGATTTTAAGTAACTAAGGGCAGGTAAGGCAGCCTGTAGCTCTCTCAGACTGAAATTTTTGTAATCACATATATTTAGAAAAATGATTAAATAGCCATTTTGGAGGATCCCACGTCAAAATTACATCGTGGCAAAACCCCTTTAAAGGGCTTGTCTCATTACAAAAATTAGCATTTAACATGTAGGGACAGGCAATTGGAAACTTTTTCCAAATATATTGCTTTCTTTTTTTTCCTTTATTAAAGAGATAAGAGAGATGTTATCTGCTCTCAGTGCACACAAGTGGACATCTGAAAGCAGGGAGTGACGTTACCACAGGTTGGACTTCGGGCAGCTTGAGAGCAGAGTATTTTATGTCTAACAAAGAAAGGGAACTAATTGCTTGTTTAATTTAGAGCAGAGAGCTTCAGAGCTCATAGATAAGATTCCCTGTTCTCCTGTCAGTACAATTAGAAGACTGGGTAATACAGAGCTGATCTGCTAATCACTGCTATAGAGCCCCCACAGCCTGACCAGGAAGAGACAGGATGTATGAATGGAAAACTGCTTGTGGCTGTGAAACAGCGTGGGGAGACATCCCCTTTAAATCATTAACAGTAGGCATTTATAGAATAGCTAAGCTCGTCCCCGACATAATATACAAGCATACGGTAATGAGTACATTGGACTGTGGTTGAATATATCTCATCAATCAGTATACATACACTACTCACATAAAGCTAGGGATATTTGACTTTTGGTTGAAAATTCAGGATGAACATAAAATTTCTTGAATTTTATTTTAAATTAACTAAATGAGACCATCTTAACTTAAGAATGCACATGTCCAACTGTTCAATGTTTCAGTACTTTTTGCACAATTTGCTGATCTCTTACACGAAGTTTAATGCCAAAATTTATAACAGGTCTTTGATCCCTAAATCTCCCAATACATTTAGGGGATCAATTTGAATTTAAACAGTACACCTCCTCATGCTGTTCTCATTTTGACAACATGAGACCAAGACAACACCTTACAATTGGTCAACAGTACCCCGCCATTGTGAGGCTTCAAGCAGGATGCTCTCAGACGGAAGTGGCTATTGAGCTTAGAGTGTCACAGAGTGTCATCAGGTTGCCTCAGAGATAAAGAGAGAGGCATGTGCATTATAAAGTAAAGAGATTGTCTCATTTAGTTCATTTAAAACATTTCAAGAAATGTTATGGTAATCCTGAGATTTCAACCAAAAGCCAAATATTCCTAACATTTTGTGAGTAGTGTATATTCAGAAAACACAATAAAATGTATAAGTAGAATTGAGATTAGATGCACATAATTAAATACACAGCTAATATCCAAAGCAACAGTTGTGTGATGCACGATCAGCAGCTAGACGGGCCGGAAGTGACTCAGTAAGGTCCTTGCAAGTTGTCAGAGGTATCTGGAGCGTGCTGATTGCACCCCACAGCTGCTGGAAGAGGATACATTGAGCCAACACTATAAATCAAAGTAGTCCCACAGATGCCCAGTTAGGTTCAAGTCTGGGGATTTAGGGGTCAGGGTAGTCCTTGGAGGTCTTGTTCATGCCCTTGCAGTCATGCCCTAGCTCTATGACATATCACATAGTCTTGCTGAAAGATCCCATTCACCCCAGGGAAAACAATCCATGTCTACAAACCTACCCTCCTCTTTCGTCACACCTTCGTACCAGCGCTGGGTGTCCCGGTCTTCTGTTTACTGTGTTCTTCCTCTGAGCCGGGATATCATTGGCTGCAGTGGTCACGTGCCTCTGCTTACATTACCCTTTCTGTAGTACCAACCCGGCATGCTCGACCAGATAGGAGAAGAAAGCATCAGATGGCAATAAGTTATATAACTTACCTTATACAAGTGTAAGCGATCTGTAAGGATGGACTCATACCCAAATCTGTTAAGAGTGCCTTGCACATAGATGAGTGGGTCCAGAGAATGCAATGAAAACATTCCCCAAACCATTACATTGCAACTAGGAGCTTCTGTTCTTCCAGCAATGGTTGCAGTGTGTTTGTTCTCTCTGTTTCTCACCTGACACACCAACGTACATCTGTTCTTTGAAGCAGAAAACATCGGCAGAAACAACTCAATCAGCTAAGATACTGCCATGTAAATTGAAACTTTTTCTGATCCCCATAAGCAGTAGAGTTTGCAGAACTTTTGTTATAGACACGTCTGGTAGCCCCCTACTTCCTTTTGGAGGTGAGCTGCTACACTGTTGTGTGTTGATCTATTGATCTCTTTTTCTGCCAACATTCACTTCTCACATCAATGGCACTTGGTGCTTCGCAGTTTTTTTAAAAAACATAATGAACACAATTTTGCATAGTACAGTGAAAATTAAAAGGTCTCTACATTGACATCTCACCTCATCCGTTTCTGGTTTTTTAAAAACAGGGGGTTTATGTTCAAGGTGGTAGAGGGCTGAGCCTTGCCCAATGGACCCTTTAAGGGCTACACTGTTGTGTGTTGATCTATTGATCTCTTTTTCTGCCAACATTCACTTCTCACATCAATGGCACTTGGTGCTTCGCAGTTTTCACATCACACATAATGAACACACATTTTTGCATAGTACAGTGAAACTTAAAAGGGTTGTCTTACTACATTGATTCATCTCACCTCAGTCCTGTTTTCTTGGTTTCATTTTGAATTCAGGGGTGTGTTTACTGCCTTCCCTAGGCTGCAGTAGAGCAGTCTGTAGCTATAGCAACCCATGGCACCTCAAGAGAGATCACATGTCTGATAGCTAAGTGACCTTAGGACTGATGTAGTCCTATAAACGGGGATATCTAGGAAATAGTAGACACTGTAAATGGACCAATGTAAAGTGACTTGTTTTTGCAAGATCTTTAACATAAAAAGCAATCCTTGTAGTGAGACAACCCCTTTAAGGATCACAGACTTCTATTGACTACATGACTGAAGCAAAATGTGGCTGTCAGGGTGGCATGGTGTTAGCTTATCCATCTACTTGGCATCTACGACGGCACCAGGGTTAAGCAGTGCTTGACAAACAGGCCACACATCAGTTTCTCATTCTTATTGACCCAATTTCATTAAAATGTGTTCAGCAGTCTTGGAGTTATAGCCAATTTTTTCCAGGCCTCCAGCGAGTCGGACATCCTGTATAATGTTAGTGAATCAAAATTGCATAGAAGTAACTAAAAGGTCATAAAAGAACAGAAAGTGCCAAAGGTAGTAAAACTTTTACAACCCTATAGTGCATAGATGACATTAACCCCTTAACGACCGCAGGCCGTCTACAGGTCCTCTGTTGGCAGAGATGTATTGTGTTGCTGCCCCCGTGGCCTTTGGCAGCTCTTGGCACCAGAACTGCTCTAGGAACTGAGTTGTAATTAATAGTTCTGTTCCTAGAGCAGCCTCTAAGCACAGTGGGGATTGGATTTAAACATTTAACCCTGTGATTGACATGATTTGAGATTGTGGAATGATCAAAGGGTCTTCCCTGTCCAAACTGGTTGAACCTGGGCAAACCCAACAAGCAACGGTTTTCCTACAAAATAAGGGAGAGGAACACCCCTAGATACAAAGGCCCGGTATTACAAAAGGCTCAAATATACAAACAACACAGAAGAACAGCAATACATTCAGGCCAAATGAACATCTACCATAAAATATAACTTTTATTGATAATATACTAAAAAGGAAACAATAGGGGAAAAACAATCCCTAAAAGAGTCCCTAAGAGGCCCTACCTACTAAGCCTAATGTACAAAATATGGGGGTACCACCCTGTAAAAGGGCGACCCAGTCAGGAACCTGCCCTATTAGGTCCCTTCAAAATCCCTAGGTCGAGACACCACACAAAAATTCTACATATACCAAACACAAAAAGTTACGTATAGAGCACAGAACATCAAAGGGTACGCAAACATAAACCCCCAATGCAAGAAAGGATAATGTACAAAGAAAATACCTATCCCCATATAAATCCGTCCCGTCCCAACGCGTTTCCCCCACAGGTAGCGTGGGTTCATCAGGGGACAACACAATAAGGATAGATGATATCGCCTAAACACCAAGATACAATAAATAAAAAGAGAATGCTCACGTCCCTGCAAATGATATGAACAGATGTGCAGCAGGTCCAAATAGATGATGATGGATCCTGTTAAGGTGCCGACGAGTGGACCAGGGAATAAACACAGCACCCATTACCCATTACAGTCAGCTCTGGGGATCTATGATACATCATAACTCTACAATTAAGTTTAAAAATCATTATACCATGGAATTGAAAAAAGTTAACCTAAAAAGTGTGTAAACATTTTTTTAAACATGATAATATTTAGATAAAAATTTTTTTTACATAAATAAAACCTGGACATATTAGCTATCCACATTGGCGTAACAAATTGTAGAATAAATTTGACAGGTTATTTAGTGCTAAACAGGATTGTTGTAAACATTTTTTTAAAAACCATTCACAAAAAAAATGTAAAAAAAATTAAACATTAATTTATATGAGTCCTGAAACTAAAGTGAAAAAAATACAACTGCTTCCGCATAAACAAAGGCCGTGTGTAGCTGCATCTGGGAAAAAGTATGAGAGAGGCGCAAAAACTAAAATATTTAGTTTTCATTAAAAGGGTTGTTGTGTTCTTATAAAAAAACCAACAGGAAGTTCCTGGTGCCCCATAAAAAAAACCCCAACAAACCTACCCTCCTCTTTCGTCACCCCTTCGTACCAGCGCTGGGTGTCCCGGTCTTCTGTTTACTGTGTTCTTCCTCTGAGCCGGGATATCATTGGCTGCAGTGGTCACGTGCCTCTGCTTACATTACCCTTTCCGTAGTACCAACCGGGCATGCTCGACCAGATAGGAGAAGAAAACATCAGATGGCAATAAATTAAATAACTGACATCAGTTAGGCTATGTAGGTAAGACTGTATAAAAAAATTAAGAGGTACATGTATGAAAGCTGTCTAGGTATAAGACTTTCTTGGTTGCCCATAGCAACCAATCAGTGCTCCCCTTAAATTTTTTCAGAGCTCTGTATGAAATGAAAGGGGAACTATAATTGGTTGCTCTGGGCAACAAAGAAATTCTTAGACTTAGACAGTTTTCATACATGAGGCCTAAGGGCGACATGTATGAACGGGGCTGCGCCAGAAGTCTGGCGTCTTTTCAGCCCGAAGACTAGCGCAGTCCTATTCGGTGTATTTTTAAACAGGCGCACTCCAGTATCAGGCGCATTACATAGCGCCTGCTGCACTTTGTAATGCGCCTGAGAGCAGGGGGCGCGCTGGAGGCGTGTCGCACTACAACCGTACGAAGCTACACATTTATAGCTTTAGCACGGCCAATCCAGGCGCATTACTGCTGGAACAGGTAGACCACTTTAAAAGTGGTTTACCAGAGCAAGAATTGTTGCTTTGTAGCTAGAAAGCGCTAAATCTATGACCCACAGTAGAACAAGTTCATAGATTCAGGCGCATTCAACGCTACAAATGCGCGTACAAAAAATGGCGCCAGGGCGCCAAAACTCATGCATATCGCCCTAAGTGTTTATACAAAATGATACAGTGAAGGAAATAATTTTTTGATCCCTTGCTGATTGTGTAAGTTTGCCCACTGACAAAGACATGAACAGTCTATAAATTTAAGGGTTGGTCAATTGTAACATTGAAAGAAAGAATATCCAAAATAAAATCCAGAAAATCACATTGTATAAATTATATAAATTTATTTGAATTTTGCAATAAGAAATAAAGTATTTGATCTCTCTGGCAAGCAGGACTTAATACTTGGTGGCAAAACCCTTGTTGGCAAGCACAGCAGTCAGACACTTTTTGTAGTTGATGATGTTTGCACAGGAGGAATGTTGGTCCACACCTCTTTGCAGATCATCTCTAAATCATTAAGATTTTGAGGCTGTTGCTTGGCAGCTCGTAGCTTCAACTCCCTCCATAAGTTTTCTATGGGGTTAATGTCTGGAGACTGGCTAGGCCACTTCATGGTCTTAATGTGCTTCTTTTTGGGCCACTCTTTTGTTGCCTTGGCTGTATGTTTTGGGTCATTGTCTTGCTGGAAGACCCAGCCATGACCCATTTTTAATGTCCGGGTGGAGGGAAGGAGATTGTTACTCAGGATTTTATGGTACATGTCTCCATCCATTCTCCCACTGATGTGGTGAAGTAGTCCTGTGCCCTTGGAAGTGAAACACCCCCAAAACATAATGTATCCACCTCCATGCTTGACAGTGGGGACGGTGTTCTTTGGGTCATAGGCAGCATTTCTCTTTCTCCAAACATGGTGATTGAGTTAATGCCAAAGAGCTAAATTTTTGTCTCATCTGACCACAGGACCTTCTCCCAATCACTCACAGAATCATCCAGGTGTTCACTGGCAAACTTCAGACAGACCTGCACATGTGACTTCTTGAGTAGGGGGACCTTGCGGGCACTTCAGGATTTTAAACCATTACGGAATGATGTGTTACCAATGGTTTTCTTGGTGACTGTGGTTCCAGCTGCCTTGAGATCATTAACAAGTTCCCCCTGTGTAGTTTTAGGTTGATCTCTCACCTTTCTCATGATCAGGGATACCCCACGAGGTGAGATTTTGTATGGTGCCCCAGATCGATGTCGATTGACAGTCATTTTGTATTTCTTCCATCTCTTAGGCTATGTCTACACTGCAATGGACAAAAAAAGACCAGAAAACCAAATATTAAAACCTTCATAAATCTGAGTTTTTTGTCCAATGCCTGTCAAAAGCTGCTGAAAAAAATGTACGTTCTTGGCACGTTTTGCATCTTTTGGCGTGTTTTGTGTTTTCAGAGCTTTTTTTGCAGACATGCAGAGCATTGTAAAAAAAACAAAAACGCTAAAAAAACAGATGGTTTTTCTGTGCAGTGCAGACACAGCCATAGACTCCAATAGTTCATTTTCTGCCCTGCTCTGGCATTTTTTGCAACATGTTTCAAAAAACGACTAACAGCAAAGATGAGCAGAAAAAAGACACTGTGGAGACAGCAGGAGGTTTTTACTTTAGAAGTCTATGGGACTTTTTTTCTGTGCAGTGGAAACATAGCCTTACTTTTGCACCAACAGTTGTCTCCTTCTCACCGAGTGTCTAACTTATGGTTTTGTAGCCTATTCCAGCTTTGTGCAGGTCTATGATCTTGTCCCTGACATCCTTTGAAAGCTCTTTGGTCTTGCCCATGTTGTAGAGGTTAGAGTCTGACTGATTAATTGAGTCTGTGGAGAGGAGTCTTTTATAAAGGTGACAATTGAAGACAACTGTCTTTAATGCAGGTAACGAGTTGATTAGGAACGTCTAACTGGTCTGGAGGAGCCAGAATTCTTGATGGTTGGTAGGGGATCAAATACTTGTCACTGCAAAATACAAATAAATTTATAAAATTTATACAATGTGATTTTCTGGCTTTTATTTTTGATACTCTATCCGCCAATGTTAGAATTAGCCTACCCTTAAAATTATAGACTCTTCATGTCTTTGTCTGTGGGCAAACTTCAGCAGGGGATCAAATAATTATTTCCTTCACTGTATATTTGTGAAGTTTGCTTTTTTGCCAATATCTATTCAATGGAATATAATTTGTATTGTGTTAAAAGCCTTTTCAAGCCTGGCCAATTAAAAGGATTGTCTCACCGCGTCTCACAGGGCCATAGCCAGCTTCAGACTCACACTTCCTGGTTATTCTGTGGGTGGTTCTATAGCAGTTGCGCTCAAATCAGCTCTGCTATTCCTGGTACATCGATATGCGTACAAGAGTTTTAGAATCTGTAGTGCACAAAGCTACAAAGGTTAAAACTTGGCATTAACTTAAATAAACAAGATCCTGTTCTACTAATAACACTAAGCATGGAATGACTCTCCGTGGTCGCAGAAAGCAGCTGCAGCAATAAGGTAGGAGATCGGTAACCAAGAGAAACTTGTGTACAGTAGCAGTAGATGAAATCTTATTTAACTCCTGACAAAACAAAATCAAAGGAGCAATGTATTTGATCGTTTTTATTTACATTCCCCTTTATGTTGAAAGCTAATCATCATTGTGAAAAACCCCCTTTAAGGGTTTAAAATATTACGTGCTGGCCATAAAATATTAAGGAACACGTGGACAAATTACCAACAAAGAGCAAGGCAGCAAGGAAATTTTTGGACTTGAGACTTTGTATACTATTATACTATAATGCGAGTTGGAGCGAGGCTGTGGATTTGTGCTGAACCTGATGTCTGTTAGGTGATGGGTAGACCACAAGAGATTCTGAGGAAAACGGCCATCTCATTCAGATTTGATTCACAGACAGAATATTCTGTCATTTCTTCCTTGGTAACAAATGGTTGCCTGACATTTCTTAGTGTTCGCTGTAACATTTTTTTCAGACTGTTCCTAAGAAGCCGCTGACTTTCAGATGTCTGCACATCAAATATCAGACTTTGTCCTTCACGTTATAAAAAAAAAAAAGTGATACAAATATCATTAGCCTTTCAGGCTTAAGCACTTTTATCTTCTGCTTTTGATCCTTCATCTGTTGCAGTTAACATATCTTGTGGTTTTGGGGCTGCTAAGTACAATAGTCACAGCCCGTGCCACTAGATAAGTAATGTGAATAAATTTATTCACCAGGAAGTTAAGGCTGCAATGTATTTCATCACCTATTCTTGCCCTGTTACTTTGTTATCATAAAATTGGGGAAAATAAATTGTGTATGTGTGTATATATACACATACACATATACATACAGTCATATGAAAAAGTTTGGGCACCCCTATTAATCTTAATCATTTTTAGTTCTAAATATTTGGGTGTTTGCAACAACCATTTCAATTTGATATATCTAATAACTGATGGACACAGTAATATTTCCGGATTGAAATGAGGTTTACTGTACAAACACGAAATGTGCAATATGCATTAAACCAAATTTTGACTGGTGCAAAAATTTGGGTACCCTTATCATTTTATTGATTTGAATACTCCTAACTACTTTTTACTGACTTTCTGAAGCACAACATTGGTTTTGTAACCTCACTGAGCTTTGAACTTCATAGCCAGTGTATCCAATGATGAGAAAAGGTATTTAAGGTGGCCAATTGCAAGTTGTTCTCCTATTTGAATCTCCTGTGAAGAGTGGCATCAGGGCTCCTCAAAACAACTCTCAAATGATCTGAAAACAAAGATTGTTCAACATAGTTTGTTCAGGGAAGGATACAAAAAGTTGTCTCAGAGATTTTAACCTGTCAGTTTCCACTGTGAGGAACATAGTAAGGAAATGGAAGACCACAGGGACAGTTCTTGTTAAGCCCAGAAGTGGCTGGCCAAGAAAAATATCAGAAAGGCAGAGAAGAAGAATGGTGAGAACAGTCAAGGACAATCCACAGACCACCTCCAAAGAGCTGCAGCATCATCTTGCTGCAGATGTTGTCACTGCGCATCGGTCAACAATACAGCAACATTTGCACAAGGAGAAGCTTTATGAGGAGAGTGATGCGAAAGAAGCCCTTTCTGAAAGCACGCCACAAACAGATCGCCTGAGGTATGCAAAAGCACATTTTGGGCAAGCCAGCTTCATTTTGGAAGAAGTCCTGTGGACTGATGAAAAAAGATTGAGTTGTTTGGTCATACAAAAAGGCGTTATGCATGGGCGTCCCAAAAACACAGCTCCAAGAAAACACTTGCTACCCACTGTAAAATTTGGTGGAGGTTCCATCATGGCTTTGGGGCTGTGTGGCCAATGCCGGCAACCGGGAATCTTGTTAAAGTTGAGGTCGCATGGATTCAACTCAGTTATCATGCAGATTCTTCAGAATAATTACAAGAATCAGTGATGAATTTGAAGTTACGCCGGGGATGGATATTTCAGCAAGACAATGATCCCAAACAGCTCCAATCTATCAGGCATTCATGCGAGGAACAATTACAATGTTTGGAATGGCCATCCCAGTCCCCAGACCTGAATATCATTGAACATCTGTCCATGCTCGGCGACCATCAAAATTACTGAAGCTTGAATTGTTTTTAAAGAGGAATGGTCAAAATACCTTCATCAGGATCCAGGAACTGATTAAAAGCTACAGGAAGCGACTAGAGGCTGTTTATTTTTGCAAAAGGAGGATCTACTAAAAATTAATGTAACTTTTCAGTTGGGGTGCCCATACTTTTTGCACGGTCAATTTTGGTTTAATGCTATTGCACATTTTGTGTTAGTACAATAAACCTCATTTCAATCGGAAATATTACTGTGTCCATCATTATTAATATATCAAATTGAAATGGCTGTTGCAAACCCCAAATATTTGAACTAAAAATGATTAAGATTAATAGGGGTGCCCAAACTTTTTCATATGACTGTATATCATTATAGTGAGAGACCCCCTTTGATAAATAAATAAATATATATGTGTATATATACACTCACCGGCCACTTTATTAGGTACACCTGTCCAACTGCTCGTTAACACTTAATTTCTAATCAGCCAATCACATGGCGGCAACTCAGTGCATTTAGGCATGTAGACAGGGTCAAGACAATTCTGCATTTCAAAACCGAGCATCATAGGGGGAAGAAAGGTTATTTGAGTGCCTTTGAACGTGGCAGGGTTTTTGGGTGCCAGAAGGGCTGGTCTAGTATTTCAAGAAAATGCTGATCTCCTGGGATTTTCACGCACAACCATCTCTAGGGTTTACAAGAATGGTCCGAAAAAGAAAAAACATCCAGTGAGCGGCCAGTCCTGTGGGCGGAAATGCCTTGTTGATGCCAGAGGTCAAAGGAGAATGGGCAGACTGGTTCGAGCTGATAGAAAGGCAAACAGGGGACTCAAATAGCCCCCCGTTTACAACCAAGGTAGGCAGAAGAGAAATCTCTGAACGCACAGTACGACGAACTTTGAGGCAGATGGCTACAGCAGCAGAAGACCACCCCGGGTGCCACCCTTTCAGTTTAAGAACAGGAAACTGAGGGCTCCAATTTGCCCAAGTCATCGAAATTGGACAGTAGAAAGATTGGAAAAAACGTTGCTGGGGCTGATGAGTCTCGATTTTCTGCTGCGACATTCGGATGTAGGGTCAGAATTTGGCGTCAACAACATGAAAGAGGATCCATCCCGCCATTGTATCAACGGTTCAGGCTGGTGGTGGTGGTGTCATGGTGTGGGAATATTTCTTGGCACTCTTTGGGCCCCTTGGTACCAATTGAGCATCGTTGCAAAACACCTTGTGGAATCTATGCCACGAGAATTGAGGCAGTTCTGAAGGCAAAAGGGGTCCAACCCGTTACTAGCATGGTGTACCTAATAAAGTGGCCGGTGAGTGTATATATATATATATATATATATAACATACACCCCCTGCCCTGTTTACCCAAAAATAAGACATCCCCCGATAAGACCTAGTGCATTTTTTTATGCAATTCAGAGTTTGGCGACTTATGCTGGTGTTTGTGATGAAACTACTACAGTATATTAATACATGTTGATTTTTTTTTTTTGTTCAACAATAAATTTGAATTCTTGAAAATAAGACATCCCCTAAACAGTATTTCTCAACTCCAGTCCTCAAGACCCACCAACTGGTCAAGTTTTCAGGATTTCCTCAGTATTGGACAGGTGATTTAATTATGCTGTACAGGTGATTTAATTATTGTCATTCTGTGGGAGAAAACATGACCTGTTGGTGGGTCTTGAGGACTGGAGTTGAGAAACACTGCCCTAAAATAAGTCTTAGCTTGTCTTTAGGAGCAAAAATTAATATAAGACACAGTCTTATTTTCGGGGAAACAGGGTGTGTGTGTATATATATTGTGTGTGTGTGTATGTATGTATATATATATATATATATATATATAATACATACACACACACACACCCCTGTATATATATTGTGGGAATTAGCTCAAACGGAGGCAGTCATTCAAAGTGCAATACTGCAGGATTTATTGGCATCGGTCATATAAACGAGGAAAATAAACAGCAGGGCTTGCTTCAGCCAAAACAAACATAAATCACAGTCCTTTTTTTCA
>JAODAL010034568.1:0-44084 GCA_025379985.1 Phyllomedusa bahiana
CCACAGTTGAGGATAGAAAAAAAACAGTTCTGTTTTATGTGCAGCTTTTTTACTTATAAATCCATTTACACAATTCAGCCCGAAGCAGAATAGCCATCAAGTGAACTACCAAAAACAGGATGTGTCCACCCATTGAGGTATAAATCAGGTTTTACTACAAACAATGTAATTTTTTAAGATAAATATCCTTTGACAACATACCTGAATCTCTCTGGCTTTTCTCAGGTCTCCTTTCTCAAACGCGGTCAGCATTTTGTTTGTGGTTGCACCCAAGTAGTTGTATGTGCTGTTGAAAAAAACAAATTCCCAGTGAATACAGCATAAAGAAGAACAGATAAATAAGAGCAACTCCAGTTCCATGCAATTTTTTTTTTAATGAGGTCTCCTCCATCTCAGACATTTATGGCATATTCACATACAGGCGACCACCACTCCATTTAGTTGGCGGCCTTGTTTGGGACCTCCATTTATCAGACACTTAGAGCATAACTTGTGGAAAATCCTTTTAATAGAGTGGTTTTAAAAATGTGAGATCTCCCCCTTATTCTAAGCCTCCTACAGCTTAAAGGTTTTTTTTCTAATTTCATTTTGCTGTTAAACAAAAAAAAAAAAAAAAAAAAAAAATCTAGCTGCAGTTTATTCCCCTCTGGTCAGTAAAATAGACATGTTTACAGCAGAGTGATAGGCCGACAGCTATTTGTTATAACAGGTGACACGGCATTTTTTTATTTCACTCATGGGCTTGTCATCAGTTCTGTAGAGCACGCATTGTTATTCTTTATCTTGCCATACAAGTTTTGCATAGTAAATTTATGTATTTTTCCATAAAGGGAACCTGTCACACTGAACATGCCATTGGATCTCCTGGTACCATGTTATGGAACAGAAAGAGCTACAGTAAGCAGATTGTTATATAGTTTTGTAGGTAGAGCTTCATTATAAATAGTATTTTAGTAATTTAAATCTCTGCTTATTCTGGGTCAAGGAGTCCAGTTGGCGGTCTTATCAGTGTGCATACAGGGAGAGCCATCAATCACCGATAAAACCGCCTACTGGACTCCTTAACCCAAAATAAGTAGGGATATAAATGAATAAAATAAGAAAGTTCAACGTAATCTTTTAACAACATATCAATCTGCCTGGCTCCTTCTGCTTTATAATATGCTGTCAGCAGATCAGATTGCATTTTCAGTATGACAGGTTCCTTTTAAAAGGGGTGTTCCCACCAAAGACTGATGGCATACCGCTAGCATATGCCAGCAAACTCTGATAGGTGTGGGTCCCACCTCTGGGACCTGCACCTATCTCGGGAAGGGGCTCCTGAAAGTTACAGAACAGACTGGAGAGCAGGTTGCACTTGTGCACAGCTCTCTATTCTGGTGTATGGGAGTTCTAAATGTAGCCGAGCACTGTCTTCAGCTCTGCTCAGAACTCCCATACACCAGAATGGAGAGCTGTGTGCAAGCGCAACCGGCTCTCCAATCTGCTCTGTAACTTTTGGGGGCCCATTCCAAAGATGGGTGCAGGTCCCACCTCTGGGACTTGCACCTAGCAGACTTTGGTGGCATATGCCCCTGTGTGCTTTGGAAGTACACACTGATCAGCGCGTGCTTCAAAAACACACAGCGTATTGCGGCGCATACAGTACGCGCCCCAATACGCCATGTGAACATACCCTTACAGTAATTTATGCGACTGTCCCAGTCATGTGAATGGTGTTTACAGAAATCCAGGTGTTTGCTGCAGAAACTTTCCCACGCAGAAGTATGGAATTAATTTTTTGTTGTACATATTTCTGCAACTAATTTGCTGTGTGTGCGCTTTATTTAACGTCATGTGTCCAGGTTAGAAGAATAATTCTATCAGTCCTGTATTACCTGCCCACAGCTCCATGAGCCCCAAATGCCAAAGCCCCCAATAGTTGCTGTAAAAGACAAAAAAAAAAAGTTTGGATAAATCCTGTTGACTTCCTTTGTGATATCAGTTTCTGTAGGTGTTAGGACAAACACTTACCTCATCCACACCATATAAAAAATCATATTCTTTATATCCATGGATGCACATACTGAAGTCTAGAAGGTTGGCGTCACTAAACTTCACTCCTCGAAAAGATGGAATGTGATGCTTCATCCTACCAGCAAGATCACTGACCCGCACTGTGCAAGACAAGAGATCAATGTCATATGTTAGATTGCAAAAGACCACACCGGTACGCTGCACAATAGACTATAGAAAAGATCTCGTTACCATTAGACAAGCATATAAAGTGTACTCCGATCTTGCAGTCATAGTCATCTGTTCTCTACTCTTTGCTAACACAATTTACACGTCCAACAAATAGGTTACAGATAGAAGGGGATGGGACCAAACTACACAGGATCTGTTTGTAATATGAGATTGTGTTCACAGCGCCAGTGAAGACTGGCATGTTTCCAGAGGCGTAACTTCAAGCTCTTGGGCCCTAGTGCAAAAAGTGAAATGGGGCCCCCTAGTTACCATGCAACATTTACAATACTGGTGTTTTCTTATGTAGTAGAACGGCTTTTGGGCCCCCTCAAACCCCAGGGCCCGGTAGCGACTGCTACCGCTGCACCCCCAATCTCAATGATCAGCTTTAAAGCAAATTCCCAAGTAATGCATACTCACATGTTACACCAGTGAGGCTTGGGATGTGATAATAATAGAATGGAAGACTTGGCGCTGCAGATGCCACTTCTTTGAGGTACAAAACTAAAGCATCTGTGGGACAGAAATGTGATGAGTGGGACAATAATACAGTTTATCGGCAGTGAATCTCTTACATAAATAAAAATATGGAAGTGCATTAGAAATCCATAAAATCAAAATACTACATTTACCATTGGTTTATCCCGTTTGGACAACCCTGGCTGGGATTTAAAGAGTCAAATCGATTCTGGAAAGGTGGTATTTGATAAAAAATGAAAAAGGAAGCTTTACAGACAGCCTACTGACTCCAATGAGTAGTCTGAAATTGTTGATTTAATGTCCCTGGCTAAGGATTTCAGCTTGGACTTAAAGGGGTTGTATCATTAAATTAAATGGTCTCCAGAATAAGGGGGCAGTGAAAACAAGCAACTTTGCAATTGGCTGTCATTAGCAAAGCGGTCTTGTTTTCACTGTCTTCCTTATCTGCGTTTTCTGTAAACACTGTCCCCAGTGGGTCGGATTACACCTCCTTTCATTTCTTGGCTGCGGCTCTACCAATTTACATTCTGTCTGGCCCCCGGTCGTTTTGACGGGAGCTCGCTTTCCTGCCCCCTCTCACTCAGAATTAAGGGGTGGCAACAATTTTTCACTTGCACAGCCGGGAGCCTGCACAGTAACACTGCAGCAGCATCTACAATCAGAATACGCAGAATTGTGCCAGTGCCTTAATGTGCTGCGGTGTAAACATAGAAGGGAGACAGAACTGTGCTTGCTGTGGATGAGTTCATAGAAGACGGGATTCAACTGTAACAACCTCCAGCTGTAAGAGGAGACGAGATCATTTGCTCTGAGTTCATAGAAGCCCTGTCTAGACTGAATGCAGGGGCTTTGATATGTAAACAAACAGCTCTTCCCAAAATAAGGGACTGATAGGGAGAGGAACGACACAGTGACATGTGGACTCAGACAGATGTGGGAAGAACAGGGATGTGCTATCCCCTCCCACTGATATCAAACAAACACACTGACTCGGGAGCGAGCATGAACAGCGAAGGGGGGGGGTGCTGCCATCCCCCTTCAGTTAAGAAACATCCAGCTGGGAGGGGAAGAAAGGCCCCTGGATTTGAGGAACTGAGAAAATGAAGCTACAAGAAAACAGCCGAACTGATGAAGTGATACATCCCCTTTAAAAATAGTAGTTCCCAACTACTGACTCAAGACCAAAAATATCGCAACATACGACAAAGACTAATATTTTAACAGCCATCTCTCTATAGAATACCTGGACATGAAGGTTTGATGAATGAGGGACTTATAGCAGAGATGGCATCCGCTCCGCAGGAAGCAGCATGAGCAGCCTGATGAAGAACACAGTCAGGATAGTGATTGACTAGTTGGAAGAAGAATCTTTATAGAAGACACAAGTATAATGAAAGCCTTCTTTATTTTAAAGAGCAGAACACATGTCTGATATGATCCTTTATCAGTCATTACACAGATCTGTGACCGACCAAATAGAGAAAAAGATTTTCTGGGCTAATTAGATTGAAGGCCTAACCTAAGGGCAGGCCATCGATATCACATTGGTGGGAATTCAGCTCATTCAACCCTCACTAATCAGCTGATTGAAGGGGTCATGGCACTCAGGTAAGCACTGTGATCACATGTAGCACCAGACTCAACCACTTCACAATTGTCTGAGCCATGTCTACTAATGAAGAGGCTGCAGAGCTTGTCCGGGCACCATGGCCCCCTTCAGTCAGATGAACCTGGGTGCGTCCTGGAGTCATAGACTTCAATATTAATAGCATAAGGATACGCAATCAATATTAAGGTCCCAGAAAAAGGTCTATGGAAAACCACATATATCAGAAACTTACCAAATCTTTTGAGTCCTCCAGGCTCAGACAACCAACATGTACAACCACATTGTCCATCCTATGAGAAGAAGTTAGTGAGCATGGACATAACATACTGCATATACCTGTAATGTATGGGTTCACTTTAAGGAATGTTATACTTAAAGGGGGTATTCCAGTGTTCTGACAAAAACGTCAAAAGGGATTTTGGGTTCATTACACAAAGCAACCGTAGAATGCTTATACTACATCCAAAACTGACATTTTGTCACACTGCTGCCCCCTATGTTCTCCTCCACAGCGCAGCAAGTGTGGGCGGAGCTTCAGCAGCAACTTACAGTTCCCATCATGCATTGCCGACATTTATTCCTGGCTGTTCTCCGCCTCTGTATTTCTCTGACTGCTGAAGAACAAGTCTCCACCCTCTTGTACATTTCATATTGTGCTCCCCATCTGCAGAGCTTCTCACATTAGTTCCAAGCTACATCTCCTGCTGCTTCACAGACACTTACTAATGCATCTCAAAAAATTAGAATATTGTCAAAAAGTTATTCTATGTCCATAATTCAAGTCAAATAGAGAAACCCATATATTATATAGACTCATTACACACAGAATATTATATTTTAAGCTTTTTTTAGGCAGATGGTTATGTCTTACAGCTAATAAAAACCCCAAATCAGTATTTCATAAAATTAGAATAATGTGAGGAAGGTCAGTATTGTTCCCTCATGGTGTCACACACAAAGGTTTCCTTTAAATGGTCCCTCAGTCTGGTTTAGTGAGCTACACAATCATGGGGAAGGCTGCTGATTTGACATTTGTCCAGAATAGCCATGGTATCACTGTGCTTGATTGGCCAGAAAACTCGCCAGACCTTACCCCCATAGGATATTGTCAAGAGGAAGATGAGGGACACCAGACCCAACAATACAGAGGAGCTGAAGGCTGCTATCAAAGCAACCTGGGCTTCCATAACACCTCTCCAGTGCCACAGTCGGATCACCTCCATGCCGTGTTGCACTGATGCGGTAATTCATCCAAAAGGATCCCCCGACCAAGTACTGAGGGCATATACTGGACAGATCTTTCAGTAGGCCAACATTTCTGTATTACAGTTCATTTTTTGATTGGTCTTATACACTATTCTAATTTTCTGATGCCCTGAATCTTGGGTTTTCATTAGCTATAAGCCATAATCATCCACATCAAAAGGAATAAATGCTTGAAATATAATCGCTCTGTATGTAATGAGTCTATACTATATATGCGTTTCTCTATTTGACTTTAATTACGGATATAAATTAATTTTTCAATGATATTCTAATTTTTTGAGATGCACTAGTAGCTCACCTTCCAAGTGCTGGAACGGAGCATGCCTGTCCAGAGAGCTGAAACAGAACTACAGGTTGTATCCGTTGTTAAACTACAAACATCAGCTTTTGAGGCTGTAATTGGTGATCAAGTATGTGGGAAACTGCTGAAAGTATTTAATGACTATACACTGAAGATTTTTACTTTGTACCACATACTTTCAATGGGAGTCAGGTTTTGGATACCCCTTTTATAAATACCCTTGTAATATAGAAGTTACTTTGAGTCATATGAATTAAAAAAAAAACAAAAAAACAATCGATTTCCCTGGATTGCATATGTTACGGATTTGCTTTAATACATTTTACCTAGATGGGCAATGGAGTAGAAACTAGAGTATAAACAGGGGTGCCTGCTAAGGCAGCCTGAATCGATGTACATCATGGAAAGAGTTTTTTTTTATTTATTTTTTTTTTATTGTATACTGTACAGTATTACTCACTTGCCTCTGGCATGCTTCACCCACTCCTCAGCAAGCCTCTTTCTCTCCAGCACACTGAGAGAAAACCCTTCTCCCGTTGTCCCATTCACTGAAGAACATGCAAGAAGTAAAAAAAAAAAAAAAAGGTTAAAAATTAATATAGACTTTGGCAAGAGCTTTGTAATTATCAATAAGCTGTAAGTTCCATGAAACCCCAAGAGGACCTCATGAAACCGCAAGAGGACCTGGTTCATCCCGATATAAAATACTACTATTTTCCATGTACAGTGATTGAAACTACCTACATACAGTCATCAGCACAATCCGATATCCTCTGCTGGAATTCTGTATTTCATCCTATTACAAACAAGCCTGTGTTAAATCTTATATGATTACATTTACTGCCAGTAACAAGTGTTATAGGAACTATGGGCAGTAATACTAGGGGATGCTATAACCATTGTAAGGGAAATGACTAGCCATTTAATGCATTATTTTGTCTGTCTAGTATAGCAATGCCTCAATTTATGATGTGAACATGCCCCAATGTCTTCATTATATTTATTTTTTTTTTTTATCAGTTTAAAAAGTTAAAGGTGTTGTCTCACTACAAGGATTGCTTTTTATGTTAAAGATCTGGCAAACACAAGTCACTTTGCAATCTGTGTGCATTACCAGTGTCCTACCTATTCCTCGATATCCCCTCTTGTATGGGCTGCATCAGCTCCTCATGTCGCTATAGCTACAGACCTGTTTGATGTCTCCTGATAGGCTGCCAGCACTGGTTGCTATAGCTACAGAACTGGCTTCTACTGCAGCCTAGTGGAAGCCAGTAAAACACCCCCCTGAATGCAAAGTGAAAACAAGAAAACAGGACTGAGGTAAGATGAAACAATGTAGTGAGACAACCCCTTTAAGGAGTCACAGTCACAACTGGACCCCTGTGTCATATAAGACACTATCAATATTATAAGTGGTGTAGGGTAGTAGTAGAGGGCCCTCCTACAATCTAAGGTCCAAGAGCTTCAGAATACATGCAAGCAGGCAATCTGAACAATCATCTGACAAATTTGCTAAAACTTTCCATCTTTAATTCTTAAAAGGGTTTTCTCACCACAATTCGATTTTAGCATGTAGGGTAAGGTAAAGTCTTTTTCCGAATACATTGCGGTTTTAATTTTGCTTTGTCCAGGAGATAAAGGACATTTTATTTACTGCACACAAGTTTCTCTTGGCTACCAACCACCTCTCTGCTCTCTCATTGCTCCAAGCTGCTGTCCGACCATGGTGAGTCACTCCCTACCGAGTCTTAACTCTAGCACAGAAGCCTGTTTATCTAGGCTAATGACAAGTTTTAACCCTAAGGCCATGTTCACACGGTGTATTTGCAGGTCGTAATTACGCCCCGCAATTACGCCGTGTGACCGGGGGCGGGAGCGGGGGACTGAGCAGGGGGCCGGCACTTCGCCGGCCCATAGACTTGAATTGCCAGCGGCGCGTATACGCCGCTAGTAATTCACATGTCAATTATCTCCCCGCCCGGCGGCTTCGCCGAGCTGGGAGAGGAGACGTAATCCATAGTCCTCTATGAGAACTGTGGATTACTTTAATGACTGGGCCAATTTCGGCCCGTAATTGGCGCACTTCGGCGCGTAATTACGGACCGAAATATGGCCCATTTTAAGCCGTGTGAACATGGCCTTAGAGTTCTGTAGCCTTGTGCATTACAGATTAGAAACCTCCTGCACTCACTACTGTCGACCCACCCAGCAAGTGTGAGTCTGAAGCTGGCTGTGGCTCTGTGAAACATAATGGTGAGAAAAACCCTTTAAGGCCCCAGCTACAAGCTGTACCATGGAGAAGAACCCAGCATCAAGGGCTCACTTTTCCTGCAGCGTCACCACAGGGGAAATGAAGCATTACATAGTATCCACTGTAATTAATGGACTGTTTGTGTGACACAGACTTGCATGGTCTTCCAGAGTGCGAGACCTTTTTGTAGCCCCTTTGAATGAGCGGACACTTATTCATTGACTGGATTTTCAATTTAGGTTTCGATATTCTAACTAACTAATTATGGAAGTTTTGGAAAAATGTTCTTCTTCCTATTAAAGGGGTTGTCACACTATACACATTGATGAAATATCAATAGGATATGCCAACATTCGTATTAGGTGTGGGTCCCACCTAGAGAATGAGACCCTATAAAACAAAGAGCTGGTCAGAACCCTCCTGTTGATTTAAATGGGGGTTAAAAGCACAGCTGAACACTGAATTCTATCAGTAAGCCATCAATGTAGAAGGTGAGAACCCCTTTAAGAAATAAAGATGGAAGCTTGCTTCAACAAAATGGGCTGAAGACAGTTATATTTCCATAAACTTACCAAATATATTCTTAACTTTCTGCTTATGTACCAAGTAGTCTACATATTGTTGGATGGTGGAGAGATTGACCTCACTAAAAAGTGGAAAGAAAAAAAAAACAAAGAAAAACAATTGAAAGCCATATAAATCCAATTCCATAGTGGAAAGAGGTTTCATATTTTACAATATACTTACAGAAACTAAAGGATGGTGACTTATGTTAATTTTCCTACAGTCCTTTTTCTCAGTAGAGAACACCTTCTAATACAAGTGGAATTAAATAGGGGGCAGCCATAGCAGTAGCACCGAGAAACCCCTCCATCATACAACACTACATCAATACTTTTAATGTTATGTGATAGTTTGGGGGCCCTGATACAGATTTGGCATTGGGTCCATGGAGCTTCAAGTTACACTTCTGCCTTCTTAGGTTTACGATCGGCATATTGAAACTAATACAGCACATTGGTGTGTTTGCTCTAAATGTCTCCTCAATTAATCTTATACCTTACAATTATCCTAAATATAATACATTTTAACATCCTATAGCTTAAATTTACTGATAATATTTGTTAGAAGGAACAGAATTGGCCCATATATTGTTCCTGCATAGGGGCCCTATACTGTCTGCGACCATCCCGGATTCCTCCTTTCTACAAGGACTTCAGCAGCAGTAAACCTCTAACACTGCAGTTCTTATACCTTGAAATATTATATGAAGGAGCAGCTCTTCTTCAAAACTTCAGTTTTATTGTAAATCCATTAAAGATCAGTGTACAAAGTCCATAAATACACTATGAAAAAGCACTTAGGGGTTTCAGACAGTTTAGTTTCTTTGACCCCACTAGGGAGTGATCAAGGACAAAGAGCGGTCTGTCACGCGTTAGCACTTCAGAAAAATCTGACACTTAATCTTCAACAGAAATCCAAGGCAATACTTTAAGTTTCTGCTGAGGATTTTATCTTTGCAGAAGCGATTTTCACCTCTGATTTAGTTGAAGGTTATCCCCATATCAATGAGGCGAACCTGAACCAGCCCTACCAGAGAGAAATCCAAGCAGGATCCGCTTCAAAGAACGGACACCAGGGCCGGGTAGGCGAAAGTAGGCGACCGCCTAAGGCCTCGTTCACACGGCTTATTTCGCCGCGGATTTGCCGACGGATTGACGATCGTCAATCCGTCGGCAAATCAGTCAGAAATAATTAACAGCCTATTTTCTATTGATTTCAATAGAAAATACGGCTTGTCGTTCATACAACGTGTATTTCCGTGCCGGATTGCCGCCGCGGATTGACGACGGCAATCCGGACGGAAAAACAATGTGCAT
Organism: Phyllomedusa bahiana; assembly: GCA_025379985.1. Classification (NCBI taxonomy): domain Eukaryota; kingdom Metazoa; phylum Chordata; class Amphibia; order Anura; family Hylidae; genus Phyllomedusa; species Phyllomedusa bahiana. The sequence goes on from JAODAL010034568.1 coordinate 10,014, forward strand.
GTCAATTATTTAGGGACGGATTCACCACCTACAATGATTGGAGATGGTGAATCCGTCGGGAAATCAGTTACAAATACATGCCACACTTAGTGGCACTTATTTGCAACTGATTTTCAACTGATTTCAGAACGTATTTACGATCGGCAATCCGATGTAAATACGTTCTGAAATAAGCCGTGTGAACATAGCCTAAGGCTCCACTTCATCCCAGGCAGGAAGGGGGCGCAAATAGGTATGGAGTGGGCTGAATTTTACATTGGGAGGGGAAGGATGAGGCTCTACATGCCTTTATTTGCCTAGGACACCAGAATACCTCATCCCAGCCCTGATGGACACATCCATTATTTTTTTTTTTTATTTTTTTTAACTCCGTGGGGTGGAATACGCTTTTGTAGTTCACAATATGAACCACAGTGCAGACTTCACATTCAAATGAATGGGAAATGGTTTGCATGAGGATTTTAATGTGAAATCAGTGTTGAATTCCGCATTAAAATCATTGTGTGACCATACCCCAATTTTTCCAAAGCCGTTTTTCTGCTGCCAGTGTTCATGCACACTCAGCTATGGCAAGCTCTAGTAGTCTTATTTTTTTGACTTTTTATAGATTTGTATATAAAATATACCTATTGTATACATTGTTCACACACTGGCTGCATGCTATCACCACTATGGGGGTGTGCAGGAACTCCATGAAAAAAGCTCCAACAAACAGTAGTTGCAGACAAAATGTTATCTTACTTTATGGCTGTGAAGGGGAAGTAATTCATTAGGAATCCAAGGCACACCTCAGGTTTCTTTGCAGAAAAGTGGTTTTATTCACACACTTAGGGCGACATGTATGATTTTTGTCACTCAGACAATTTTTTGTGTGTTTTTTGTAGTGTAGCATGTGCCCGACTCTATTAACCTTTTCTACTGTGGGTCATAGATTTAGCACTTTCTAGCTACAAAGCGGCTATTCAGACTCAGGTAAACCACCTTTAAATTGGTCTCTGTTCCATGCACCTGGATTTGCCGTTCAAAAGGCATAAATGTGTAGAATAGTACAGTTGTAGTGCGACACGGCTCCAGCACGCCCACCCTCAACGCGCCTAATTTAAAATATAGCGAACAGGGCTGCAGCAGAAGTCTGGTGTCTTTTCAGCCTGAAAAGTGGCGCAGCCCTATTCGCTATATTTTAAATTAGGCGCGTTGAGGGTGGGCGTGCTGGAGGCGTGTCAGACTACAACTGTACTATTCTACGAATTTACATAGCCCTGTTCATACAACATAGGCAGTAGAAAAGCCAGCTCTCCACAATTAGTGCATAGTAGTAATGAAATGATGGTAGTCCCACAGTCTGACCTTTTTAGGCCTTCATCAAGAGACCTATGTAGTGGGGAAACGGGAGCCAGGAGCAGGAGAGTATATGGAGAGCTGAATTTACTACTGCCTATGTTGTATAACTAAGTGTGTGAATAAAACCACTTTTCTGCAAAGAAACCTAAGGTGTGCTGTGGATTCCTACTGAACTGGATTACTAGCTTTTGGCTATTTCCACTCAGCACCCACGCTTCTACCAAGGTGTGTGGCACCATCACTTTCCCTGTGAAGGGAAAGTGGGACTTAGAGATTTGTAGCAGAAAAACAGATCACATAATCCTATAATGATATCTAATCAGCACATTTCTAAACTATTTAGACTGAAGAAAAAAGGGAAACAATGATCAGCGGTTTCCAATTCTTCGGCACCTGGTGAAGGAGAGTAGGAAAGGTTATACCATTCACAGTATGGATACTTGGCACAGGGGCAAGCAGAGCAAGTATCAAATCCTGGTCAGAATATAGAATGCTCTCCCGGGCTCCGTGCCAGGATTACGGAGACACCCAGCTGTGGAATTTATTTTTTGTTATTGGTGTTGGTAACCAAAGCTATACGTATATCTCTTATGATGGTGGTACATATGCATTGAATAATACTGAATAATATTAAATGATCAAAAATCAGTTTCTTATGTCTGAATAGTGTTGATCTAGTGGCCATACATGGATTTCTGAAACAAGTCTGCCATGGGTGAATAAACGTTCACTTAGAACTGGTGCTGGTTGTTGTAGTCTGGACATTATTTTTTTTTTTTAAAGCGCCATTAAAGGGTTTGTCTCACTACAGAGATTAGCTGTTAACATGTAGGGAAATGTAAATGAAGACTTTTTCCAAATACATAAATCTATTGATTTTTTTTCCCCCGATCAGGAGTTGAGAGATTTTTTATGTTCCAAGTACACACAGGCTTCTCGGGGTTACCTTCTCTCCCCTTTGTCTTATAAGAGAGCAGGAAGTGACATCACCACAGGTTGGCACATAGGACGCAGTCAGCCTGAGAACAGAGTTTGTGATCTTTAGCAATCAAAGGAGATTAATTACTTTTGATTGTTTACTTTGAGCGCTATAGCCCTCTGCATGTCAGTGCAATTAGAAGAGCTGGGAATGGGGAGCCGATAAGCTAATCACTGCTATAGAACCACCCACAGCCTGACCAGGAAGAATGAAGACTGCATCAATCTGAAGCTGCCTGTGGCTTTGTGAAACAACATGGTAAGAAAACCCCTTTAATTCCAGGGCGCTGTACATTTGAGGAGGGATTACAAACACAACATATGTATAAACAAAGTACAATGGCAACACTAAAGGTATGTTCACACGGGGTAATTGCGGCGCGCATTTCGCGTTGTATTTGTGCTCTAATACGGGCGAGATGCGCGCCGAAATTACAGTAATCCATAGTTCTCATAGGGAACTATGGATTAAGTCTCCTCTCCCCGGGCGTACAATACAATCGTATTGTACGCCCGGGGAGATAAGCGGCATGTCACTTATTTGCGGCGCTTACGCACCGTGAGTAATGACGGTCGCAGGAATGTGCGCCGTTCAGCGCAACTCCCAAACACCCCGCATCATTGCAGGGCGTACTGTACAATTATGCCATGTGAACATAGCCTAAAGGACTAACAACTGGTACAGAGGGAGAGAAGACCCTGCCCAAAAAGGCTTGCAATCTACAATATACTTACTAGTTCACAGTCATTGGTGTGAAGGTGGCAGCTACAAGGCCCTTCAGCCTCTTTCCATCGGAAGCCATTACTCTGTTGAGGAAAATACAAAGATTACACAATACACAATTTTTTTTTGTTAGAAAAATGACAACACTAAACCACATACATATGATGCAGCTGAAAAGCAAAGCATGTGCATTTGCAGTATATTTTCTACATTTCAAAGGCATAACCAAAGCACCAAAAACTTTAAGGGTATTTACACATAACATAGTTTTATGCTTATTTCGGGGCGGATTTCACTCAGAAATAAGCCCCAAAAACGAGCTTCAACGTTGTAAACTCATCTAATCGATTCCAATGTAAAATACACGCCGTCATTCATACAACGTGTATTTGCGGTGCGTATTTTGGGGCCATTTTACTTGTGTAAATTGAAGTGCCTTGTGAATTCTTGAGGCATTTACTTCAGTAAAATTCCCATAGGAAAAAAATGGAGGAGTGTAATTTCGGCGCGTAAACCCATCAAAAAACGCTCCACACTTTTCAAAATACACCTCTAGTGGAAGAATACTCTTCAAAATATATTGTGTGAACAAACCCTAAATCTGTACTTACCTTTTAGTAGGTAAACAACAAGCTTAGGCTGCAGCTGAAAGGCGAGACGGGTGTTGTGACCCAAGTCGCTGTGTAGTACAGATCTTACTTGTAGTACTGGGACGTTGAATTAGTTTGATAAGTAACCAGCCTGTGTGCAGAGAAACCCTCCAAGAGCAGAGAGTTAGTGGAGCATGCCGTTCATATCCAGTTCAATTTTTTGGACTACATAGGGTCAGTAAGAGCCCGAAGAGGATACAGACTCTGGGGTTTCACTATTGCAACCGCCCCTTTTGGAAGGGTTGTGGCAGAAATCCAGCCAATGTCATGATTGGAAGAGGCTTCATTACTTTAAGTCAATACTGCCTACGGTATTTACAGCATGATTGGCATAAATATTACTCAAAATCTTAGGTGTTTTATCGGAGAGCAGGATGTGAGGAAAGAAGCTGAGCTCTGTGATATATAGGGTTATAGGATAGAGGGGGAAACCGACTCGTGATATAAAGGGGTTTTTGGGGGTAGAGGGAGAAGGAGTCTTGAATAAGGATAGAAGAGGGGAGAAGCCGACTCTGTGATATATAGGATAGGAAAAAAGGGGGAGAACCAGCTCTGTGATATATAGGATAGAAAAGGGAGAGAAGCCAGCTCTGTGATTATAGGATTGAAAAAGGGGGAACCGGCCGTGATATATAGGGATAAGAGGGAGAGAAGCCGAGCTCTGTGAAAAATTTTAGGATAGAGGGGAGAACCGAGCCTGTGATATATAGGGGGAAGGGGGGAGAAGCCGGCTCTTGATTATAGGGATAGAAAGGGGGGGAAGCGAGCTCTGGATATATAGGTTATAGGATAGAGGGAGAGAAGCCGTGCTCTGTGCTATATAGGATAGAGGGAGAGAAGCCGAGCTCTGTGATATATAGGATAGAGGGAGAGAAGCCGAGTTTGATTATAGGGTTATAGGGGTAGAGGGGAAAAAAGCCGCTCGTGATATATAGGGTTTAGGGGTAGAGGGGAGAAGCCGAGCTCTGTGAATATGGGTTATAAAGAGGGAGAGAACCCGAGCCTGTATATATAGGGTTTTTGATAGAGGGGAGAACCGAGCTCTGTGTATATAGGGTTATAGGGTAGGGGGAGAAGCCGAGCTCTTTTATATATAGGGGGTTATAGGATAAGGGGAAGAAGCCGACCCGTGAAATAGGGTTTTAGGGTAAGGGGGAGAAGCCGAGCTTTGATATAAGGGTTTTTTAGGTAGAGGCGAGAAGCCGAGTTGTGATAATGGGTTTTAGGTAGAGGGGAGAAGCGAGCTCTGTGATATATAGGGTTATAGGATAGAGGGCGAGAAGCTGAGCTCTGTGATATATAGGGTTATAGGATAGAGGGCGAGAAGCCGAGCTCTGTGATATATAGGGTTAGAAGCCGAGCTCTGTGATATATAGGGTTATAGGATAGAGGGCGAGAAGCCGAGCTCTGTGATATATAGGGTTATAGGATAGAGGGCGAGAAGCCGAGCTCTGTGATATATAGGGTTATAGGATAGAGGGCGAGAAGCCGAGCTCTGTGATATATAGGGTTATAGGATAGAGGGCGAGAAGCCGGAGCTCTGTGATATATAGGTTATAGGATAGAGGGAGAAGCCGAGCTCTGTGATATATAGGGTTATAGGACTAGAGGGCGAGAAGCGAGCTCTGTGATCTATAGGGTTATAGGATAGAGGGCGAGAAGCCGAGCTCTGTGATATATAGGGTTATATGACAGAGGAGAGGAGCTGAGCTCTGTGATATATAGGGTTATAGGATAGAGGAGAGAAGCTGAGCTCTGAAAGGAGCCGAGATCACGGTCGCCGCACAGCGATACACAATATGAAATCAGGGGAATCAATGAAAGTCAGTTAGAAAGATAACCTTAATCAAAAGTAATGTTTCCTATCTTTAGGGATAACAAAACAAGGGGAGACTGCAAAATACAAGGGCAGCTAACTTGTCATTTTTCCGTGTGCTCATTGAATGAGAACTCCTTCTCGGGATTGGAGGAATTTCACGCCTTTATCATGTCATAATATTACTCTTGTGTAAAGCCCCTCTTAATCCAGCCTTTACCAATAAACCTCAGTGTAATCATTCTTAAGGAGGGTGTTCCCCCTATCCCCCTGCAGAGCCGTGTATGTACCTTGCTATCAGCCTCTTCTCTCTGCTGCACGGCCCTGACCCAAACTTTATTGCTGCTATAATGATCTCCCTGGCTGGTGCATTGGGGGGGGCAGCCAGTACTGCCCATACTCTGGTATTACAGGAAATGTCGCCCCCCCCTGTGTGATGAGAGTGATCACAGGCTGCGCTGATTACTGCCTGAGCACAGCTCACTACATGCCCAACATCCCCAGACTACAACTCCCACAAGTCTGTGCTGCTCACAGACACCTGACTGCTGGACTTCCCAGAAATGAGGAAGACGTGAAGTGAAAACAAAGTTATTTCCTGAGGGAAGTGAGAGCTGAAAATCCTGCTGATGGTTGCGCTTTATGTGACATCACTACAGGCTGCTTGCACGATCTGGTGTACACATACCCATGTACTGTGTCTGCTGCTGTTCCCACATGCATTACACCCGCTATATCTCTATGTACTGTGCCTGATGCTGTGCCCACATGCATTACACCCGCTATATCCCTATGTACTGTGCATGCTGTGCCCCCTCATTACACCCGCTTATCCCTATGTACTGTGCCCCTGCTGTGCCCCAATGATTACACCCCCAAAACCCCATGTACTGTCCCCGCGTACCCCCTTTTCATTAAAACCCCCATATTCATGTTTTTGTGCTGTGCCCTTTCATTCACCCTATATCCTTTTTTCGTGCCGGGTGTCCCACACTACACCCGCTATATCCCTATGTACTGTGCCTGCTGTTCCCACATGCAACACCCCCTTTCCTAGTACTGTCCTGTGCTGCCAACATGATTACACCCCTATTTCCCTATGTACTGGCCTGCTGCTTCCCCCTGATTTTACCCTATATTCTATGTCTGGCCCGCGTACCACATGCATTACACGCTTATCCCATTATGTGCTGCTGTTGCCCACATGCATTACCCCGCATTCCCCTTTTACTGTGCCTGCTGACCACATGCATTCAACCCCCTATTCCTTTTTACTGTGCCCCTGCTGTCCCCCCCTGATTTCCCCAATTCTTATGTCTGTGCCTTTCTGTCCCACATGCATTATACCCGCTATATCTCTGTACTGTGCCTGCTGTCCCACTGCATTAACCCGCTTATCCCCTTTTACTGTGCCTGCTGTACCCCCATGCATTCCCCGCTATTTTTTGTATGTGCCTGCTGTCCCCTGCATTACACCCCCTATATCCCTTTATGTGCCTGCTGTCCCCCATGCTTACACCGCTATTTCCCCTATGACTGTGCCCTGCTGTACCCACATGATTTTCCGCTATATATGTACTGTGCCTGCTGTTTCCCCTTGCATTAACCCCTATATCCCATGTACTGTGCCTGCTGTCCCACAGCCTTACACCCCTATATCCCTTTGTACTGTCCCTTTTTGCCCCCAAAGCATTACACCCCCCTATATCCCTTGTATGTGCCTCTTTTGGGCCCCCATGCATTACACCCGCTATTCCTATGTACTTGCTGTGTGCCCCCATGCTTAAAACCCCTATATCCCTATTAGTGCCTGCTGTGCCCAAATTACACCCACTATATCCCTATGTACTGTCCTGCTGTTGCCCACATGATTACACCCCTATATCCTATGAATGTGCCCCTGACCCCATCATTACACCCGCTATTCCTATGTATGTGCTGCTTGGGGCCACATGCATTACACCCGTATACCTTGTACGTGCATTGCTGTCCCACAGCATTAACCCCCTATTCCCTATGTCGTGCCTGCTGTGCCCACATGCATTACCCCGCTAACCCTTGTACTGTGCCTGCTGTGCCCAAAGCATTACACCCCCATATCCCTATGTACGTGCCTGTGCTGTCCCCCTGGGTTAACCGTAATCCTATGTACTGTGCATGCTGTGCCCCCATGCATTACACCCACTATATCCCTATGTACTGTGCCTGCTGCTGTCCCCACATGCATTTCCACCCCCATATCTTGACTGTGCCTGCTGTGCCCACATGCATTACACCCGCTATATCCCTATGTACTGTGCCTGCTGCTGTGCCCACATGCATTACACCCACTATATCCCTATTTCCCCACATGCATTACACCCGCTATATCCCTTGTATGTGCTCTGTGTCCCAATGATTACACCGCTATTCTTTTTGTACTTGCCCTTTCTGTGCCCACATGCATTACACCCCTATATCCCCATGTACCTGCTGCTGTGCCCACATGCATTACACCCCTTTTTCCTATGTACTGGGCCTTTTGTCCCACATGCATTACACCCACTATATCTCTATGTACTGTGCCTGCCTGCTGTACCCACATGCATTACACCCGCTATATCCCTATGTATGTGCTGCCGTGCCACATGCTTAAAACCCCTTATTTATGTACTGTCCCGCTGTACCCACATGCATTACACCCACTTTATCTCTATGTACGGTGCCTGCTGTCCCACAGCATTAAACCCCCCTATATCCCTATGTACTGTTTCCCGCTGGTGCCCCCAGCATTAACCGCTATATTTCCCATGACTGTGCCTTTTGCGTCCCACTGCATTACACCCATTTCCCTATGTACTGTGCCTGCTGTTCCCCTGCATACACCCCAATTCTCTATGTACCCGCTGCTGTGGGCCCCAGGCATTCACCCACTATATCCCCATGTCTGTGCCTGCTTGGCCCCATGCATAAAACCCCTTATCCCTATTCTGTCCTGCTGTACCCACTGCATTACCCCCACTTTACCCCAATGTTGTGCCTGCTGTACCACATGCATTCACCCCTATATCCCATGTAGTCCCTGCTTCCCACGTGCATTACACCGCTATATCCCTATGTACTGTGCCTGCTGTACCCACATGTTTAAAACCCCTATATCCCTATTAAATGTGCCTGCTGCCCCCACATGCATTCCCGCTTACCCCCTATGTACGTCCTGCTGTACCCCAGCTTCACCCCTATATCCCTATGTACTGTGCCTGTGACACACATGCTTACACCCGCAATCCCTAGTACTGTGCCTGCTGCTGTACCCACATGCATTAACTCCTATATCCCTAGTATGTGCATCTTGCCCACATCATTAAAAACCCCACTATATCCCCTGTAAACCCCTGCGCTGTACCCAATGCATTACACCCGTAAAACCCTATGTACTGTCCCTTTGGGTACCCCCAGCTTACACCCCGCTATACCCATGTCTGTGTTTCTGCTGTGCCCACATGCATTACACCCGCTATATCCCTATGTACTGTGCCTGCTGCTGTACCCACATGCATTACACCCGCTATATCCCTATGTACTGTGCCTGCTGCTGTACCCACATGCATTACACCCACTATATCTCTCACTCCCGGCCACTTTTTTTGGTACACTGTCCAACTGCTCTTTAACATTAATTTCTAATCGCCAATCACAGGGCGGCAATCAGTGCATTTGGGCATGTAGCATGGTCAAGACAATCTCCTGCGTTCAAACCCGGTCATAGGGGAAGAAAGGTGTTTTTGATGCCTTTGAACGTGGCATGGTTGTTGTTGCCAAAGGGGTTTGGTCTAGTATTTTAAAACTGGATTCCGGGATTTTCAGCACCAACCATCTCTAGGGTTTACAGAGAATGGTCCGAAAAAAAAAAAAAATCCAGTGAGCGGCAGTCCTGTGGGGGGAAATCCTTGTTATGCCAGAGGTCAAAGGAGAAAGGGCAGATGGTTCGAGCTGAAAGAAAGGAACAGTGACTCAAATACACCCGTTAAACCAAGGGAGGGAGAAAAGCATTCTGAACACCCATACGGGAAAAATTTGAGGCAGATGGGCTACAGCAGCAGAAGACACACCGTGGGGCCACTCCTTTCAGCTAAGAACTCAAACTGAGGGCCCCAAATTTTCCCAAGCCCTCGAAATTGGACAGTAGAAATTGGAAAAAATTTGCCTGGTCTGATATCCGATTTTTGCTGCGACATTCGGATGGTACGTCAAATTTTTCGTCAACAAACATGAAAGCAGGATCCTCCTGCCCTTTTATCAACGGGTTTAGGTGGTTGTGGGGTTTTCATGGGTTTGGGGGAATATTTTCTTGGGACTCTTTGGGCCCCTTGGACCAATGAGCATCTTTTCAACACCTTGTGGAAACTAGCCACGAAGAATTGAGGCGTTTTTTGAAGGCAAAAGGGGGGCCAACCCCCCTTTTTGCTGGTGTACCTAATAAAGTGGCCGGGGGGTGTATGTATGTGCCTGCTGCTGTACCCACATGCATTACACCCACTATATCTCTATGTACTGTGCCTGCTGCTGTACCCACATGCATTACACTAGCTGTATCCTCATGTACTGTGTCTGCTGCTGTACCCACATTCATTACACTCGCTATATCCCTTTCTACTGTGTTTGCTGTGCTCCAATGTGCTATTCCCCATGCATTACACCATTACAACAACATTTCCATTACATGCATTACATGGCCATCCCCCCCCCTTTTAAAAAAACCACTCTTGACCCCCTCTTGTCTTCCAAACTATGCCCCTCCCACTGCCTTCATTCCTCCCCTAAACCCTTGAGCAAACGTCCATCTTCAACTTTCCTCCCATCCTCTCCACCAAAACTCCCTTGACCCCTCCAATTTGGGGTTTCCTCCCCCCACCTCTACGAAACCGCCCTAACCAAAGTACCAACGCCCCCCAAAACCAACTGCCCAAAAGTCACGCCCTACTCTGTGCTTCTCCTCCTAGACCTTCCCCTCTGCCTTTGACCTTGACCTTCACTTCTCCTAAAATCCTTCCTCCCTCGGGATCACGACTTTGGGCCCCCTCCCGGATCCCTTACCCCCTGATCGGACATTCACGTCTCTCACCCGCTCCTCCTCCTCCCCCCCCCCCTTCTCTGTTGGGCCCCCAAAGGGGGCAGTCCGGGCCCACTACTCTTTTCTATCTACACTCTTTGGGCCCCGAACACTCATCTTTTACACGGCTTTCAAAACCACTGTAGCGGAAACACACAGCTCTACATCTCCGCCCAGATGTCGCCTCTCTTTTTTCCCGGATCCCCCCGACTGTCTGTCCTCCCTTTTCCCCCTTCTTTTCCTCCCGTCCCTAAACTAAACGGGGGGAAAACTGAAATTTATTATCTTCCCCCCGTCCCCCCTCCTCTCTCCCCCCCATCTCTCTATAGGTAATGCTAACCTCTCACCAGCACAAGGTCCGCGCCTTGGGGGTAATCTTTGACTCCAATCTGTCCTTCAAACCGCACATTGAAACCCTCACCTCTGCCTGTCACCTCCACCTAAAAAATATTTCCCGAATCCGCTCATTTCTTAACTCTGAAAGCACAAAAATGCTTGTCCATGCCCTCGTCATCTCCCGCCTAGACTACTGCAACATCCTCCTCTGTGGCCTCACAGCTAGCACCCTCGCTCCCCTCCAAGCCATCCTTAACTCTGCTGCCCGTCTGATTCACCTCTCTCCTCGCTACTCCCCTGCCTCTCCCCTCTGCCGATCCCTTCACTGGCTACCCATTGCCCAGCGAATCCAGTTCAAGCTAGCAACCTTGACCTACAAGGCTCTCCATAACCTCTCCCCTCCATACATCTCTGCCTTAATCTCTAGTTACCTCCCCTCACGCAAACTCCGCTCTTCACAGGACATCATTCTCTGCTCTCCTCTTATCAGCTCCTCACACAACCGTCTCCAAGACTTCTCTCGTGCTTCCCCCACACTTTGGAACTCACTGCCACAACACCTCAGACTCTCCCCCTCTCTCACCGGCTTCAAAGGTAACCTGAAAACCTACCTCTTCAGGATTGCCTATAACCAACATTAACCGTGTTGCACTCCTCCACCCCACAAACATGTCTGCCCCTCACCTTCTGTCTCTTCACCCCTTCCCTGTAGATTGTAAGCCCTCGCGGGCAGAGCCCTCTCTCCCTCTGTACCAGTTGTTAGTCACTTTTTGTCACTTTGTAATTGTTTGACCAATGTTAATTAATGACCGTCCTGAATGTACAGCGCCCTGGAATCAAGGGCGCTCCAAAATAAATGATAATAATAATAATAATTACACCAGCTGTATCCCTATGTACTGTGCCTGCTGTGCCCACATGCATTACACCCGCTATATCCCTATGTACTGTGCCCTCTGAGCCCACATGCATTACACCCGCTATATCTCTATGTACTGTGCCTGCTGTGCCCACATGCATTACACCCGCTATATCCCTATGTACTGTGCCTGCTGTGCCCACATGCATTACACCCGCTATATCTCTATGTACTGTGCCTGCTGTACCCACATGCATTACACCCGCTATATCCCTATGTACTGTGCCTGCTGTGCGCACAAATATTACACCCGCTATATCCCTATGTACTGTGCCTGCGGTGCCCCCAAATATTACACCAGCTGTACCCCATGTACTGTGCCTGCTGTGCCCCCAAGTATTGCACAAGCTATATCCCCATGTACTGTGCCCACTATGCCTCATGCATTATACCAGCTGTATCCCCATGTACTGTGCCTTCTGTGTCCACATGCAGTACACCCAGGGGCGTAACTACCGGGGTAGCAGACGTAGCAGTTACCCTGGGGCCTGTGCGCTTAGGGGGGCCCGTGCCCTGGGGCAGCTGCTACCGCATCCGCTACCCCGGTAATGCCGCTCCTGAGCCCGCCGGCAGTGAACATACTAATTCACTGCGGCAAGCGCGGAGTTGCGGGGCCCGGCGCATACTGCTTCTGAACGCCCGGGCCCTCCGGCCTGAGCGTTCAGAGGCAGCGCTGCCCGGTGGTAGCAGAACGGAGCGACGATCCGCTCTGCTACTTCCCCTGCTGGCCCTCTGTGATCACGTGGGTGCGTGCAGTGACATCACATCACCACGCCGCCCGCGCTGAGCACAGAGGCTGCAGCGTGGCGCATTGGGGGAGCGTGGACCGAGGTAAGTAAACTATTTCTTATTTTACCTGCCCCTAAGCCTGCCTGTATACCCCCATAAGCCTGGTGTATACCCCTTAAGCCTGCCTATATACCCACTAAGCCTGCTGTATACCCACTAAGCCTGCTGTATACCCCCTAAGCCTGCCTATATACCCCCTAAGCCTGCTGTATACCCCCTAAGCCCCTGCCTATATACCCCCTAACCTGCTGTATACCCCCTAAGCCTGCTGTATACCCCTAAGCCTGTCGTATACCCCCTAAGCCGCCAGTATACCCCCTAAGCCTGCCTTATACCCCTAATCCTGCCTATATACCCCCTAATGCCTGCTGTAACCCATAAGCTGCCTATAACCCCTAAGCATGCTGTTTACCCCCTATGCCTGCTGTATACCCCCTAAGCCGCCTGTAAACCCTAAGCCTGCCGTGTAAACCCCTAACCTGCCCTGTATACCCCCAAGCCTGCTGTATACCCCCTAAGCCTGCTGTATACCCTAAGCCTGCCGTAAACCCCCTAAGCCTGCCTATATACCCCAAGCCTGTCTGTATACCCTACGCCTGCTGTATACTCTCCTAAGCCTGCCTGTAAACCCCCTAAGCCTGCCGAAATATACCCCCTAAGCCTGCTGTTTACCCCCTAAGCCTGCCTGTATACGCCCAAGCCTGCCTATATATGCCCAAGCCTGCCTATATATGCCCCAGCCTGCCTTTATACCCCCTAGCCTGCCTAGATAGCCCCCCTGCTGCCTATATACTCCCCAGCCCTGCCTGCATAGTCCCCCCAGCCTGCCTGCATACCGGCCCAGCCTGGCTCATAGCCCCAGCCTTCCTTTAACACCAACAGCACTGCTATATAACCCCATCCTTGCCTAAATAGCCCCACTAAAGGCTGCCATAAGCTCTAAGGTCTCCTGCCTGAATAGCCCTATAGCTACTGTGAAGCCTGTTGCCTATATAGCCCCTAAGAGCCACCCTAAAGCTTGCCTACCTATATAGCACCCGAGCTGCTGTCTACTTTATGGGGCCCTTTAAAGCTACCTAAACCCCTACCTATATGGCCCCTATAGCCCACCTAACACCTGTCTACCTGTATGGCTCCCTATAGCTACCTAAACCCTGCCTATTTGGGGCCCAATATATCCTATCTAAACCCTGCTTGCCTAAATGGACCCATATAGCCAGGGGGGCAGGTGCTGGAAAAGTCAGGATTCTAAGATATTTATGTCTAAATCTCAGGGACAGTGTCAGGAGATGTCATCATGAATGGCTCTGGACCGGATGCAGAACAAAGGGGAAAGTCAACGACTGGTCAGAGAAAGTCACCCGTGAGTCACAAGATGTAAACTAACGTAATCACTTATATGTTACAGGCCTTTTTTTGAAAAACTGGTGTTAACCACTATATGGTCATTGTTTGGTGGTTATTACAGTCTGCAGAGCCTGGTACATAGTATTTTACCCCTATATGGTCACTAAAATGGGGATTTCTATTGGGGCTTTGGGGTATGTTAGTTAAAAAGTTTAGGGGTATTAAATTTAGTCCCCTTTTTGGGGGTTAAATTTTTTGGTATGGTTTTTGGCGGGTAATTTAAGTCCTTATGTTGTAGGGGGTTTTTGGGGGAAAATTGGTTTTTTGGGTTTGGGGATTTGTTTTTTTTTTGGGAAACAGTATGATGGTTGGGTATGTATGGTGAGGTATTTGCCCCTTGTATTATTAAAATTACGTAAAAACATGTCTTGGTTTCATGGGGCGGGGGTCAGGGGGCGGGGGGCGAAAGGGGGGGGGGGAGGGGGCTCCAAACCAAAAAAATTTGCTTTGGGGGGCCCCGGCTTCTCTAGTTAAGCCCCCGGCCCGTCCCGATGTAACCGGGGGCTGCCCCGTATATTTTTGTATAGGGGTTTTTTATAAATATTTAAATTTTATAAATATTATAAATTTTTAAAATAATAGTTTTTAATGTATTTTTATATAAAGGTATAATTTTAAAAATATTTTTTGTTTTACTAAATATTTTTTTATTTTAAAATTTTTTATAAAAGATTTAGTTTTTAAAAAATTTTTTGTTATTAATTAATTTACATGGAAAAGGGGTTTTTAAAAAAATATTGGTTTTATTTTTAAAAAAAAAAAAAAAAGGGAGGGGGGGGGTTCTAAAATTTAGGTGTATGTACAGGTTTATTGGGGCCTAGGTAAAAAAAGAGTTTTTTTTCTTGGTCAATTTTTAGGATTTTATTTATTTAAAAATTTCAGTTTGGGTAGGGGCGAATTAAAAAAAGCATTTTAAAAAAAAAGGGTCCCAAAAAAAGGATCAGTTTAAAACGCTGAAAACGCATCCAAAACCCCATTTTAAAAAAAGGGGCAGGGTTGCGTTTTCTGGAAAACCCCTTTTTTGAATTTCAGTTTGCATCCCGTTTTCGAAAAGGTTTTAAAAAAGGAAACCTTTAAAAAGCACCAAAACGGATCAAAACGTCTTGTGAACAAGCCCTTAAAAAAGAAATATTGCTGATGTGAGGGCCCCCCCTGTTGGGCCTTTTGAATGGGTTCGGCCCTTTAGTGAAAAAACCCGGGGCTCTTTTTTAAAAATTTTTTTAGTGCCCCGACCACACTTTTCCCTTTGGGGCAATGTTGCAAATTTTACTATTCCCAGGAATGGGGGCCCTTTGTTGCAGTTCTCTTAACGGACCCGGCCGTGAGTTGGGGTAATTGACAAAAAACATAAATGGGTTTAGACTATTTTGGGCTCTTGTTGGGGGTCTCACAAATGACCCCGTGAATAATTTTGAAAAAAATGCAAACTTAGTCATAAGCTTTTTTTTTTCTTACTATATAAACTGATATGTGCTTGTTGGAATGTGTTTTTGGAACATCCTTACAGTGGGGGAAAACCCTTTTTAAATTAAAAGGAAATTTTTTGGGATTACCCCCATTTGGGTCGGGGACCTGAGGTGATTAGTTTTGAAGAAATAACTATCCATTGGGGGGTAAAAAACCCCAAAAAATTCAAGCTTTAAAAACTTTTAATAATAAAGAAAACATGCCTGGGAAAGCCTTTAAGTTGTTCTTTTTGGTCCAAATTTTCTAAAAAATTCTATGAGTTTTTCTTGGTTATTGTATCTGTTTCTGAAAAAGCTGGATAACAACCAATGTGGTTTTCATTACAGCTCTCACATGGTTTATAACCTAGGTTTCCTTGACTTGTGAATGGCTAATGGAGTGTTGAATCTACTAAATATTTTTATTTATGTTTTTCTGTATCTATTACTAAATCCTTTTGTACATGAGTGTTGTAGACTGAAAACAAAACCTCCATTCACATGCTCTGCTCTTAATACTCCTACCTAAACTGCTCAGTTTTAGTTGGCACTGTGCTTTTTCATGAATACGTTTCCCATCTAATAAAACCCAGTAATATTTCAGCTTGGCTTTTCCAGGCTCAGATGCAATAACTCAAACCAGAAACAGAGGAAAGTAAAGCATCTTATAGGAAAGTTTTCTGTGCACGTATTCACCTCATTTGACCCACAGATTGGTTTCAGCAAAAGTCTGGAACATTACCTTGTATGCTCGGGGAGGATAACTGCTCTGCTTTGTCATCACATGTGCTTGTGTTATGATCGCGCTACCTTAGATAATGAAACACAATTGCAGTATTTATTTCCTGTGTTTATGTTTCCCCATGGCATTCTGAGATGTCTGCGTTGATCATTTACAGCTCACATGGTTGAAGACTGTGGAGATAACGTTCTGACTTATTACCTTAATGTATGTTCTTAATTGCTTTGCCTATGATTGGCGATGCAGATATTCCAAAGTGATATCAGCAATAACCATGCAGAGATCTTCTCATACTCTTCATGAGCAGATTGGGGGAAATGTATCAAAACTCATGCAATAATGACAGTTGCTAAATGGGAAAAAAAAAATTCGTTTAAAAAATGTATCTTAATTGTTTGCCGTGCAACGAAAAAGGGAAGTTTTTGAAAAAATTTAAAATCTGTAGAAATTTTTTTTGGGGGCAGTTTGTAGCTTTTTTTCCTCTCCATAGACCTCTAATGTTTTTTTTTTTCTCTGCACCAAAGCAAAAGGACCACGCATCTGCATCACTTTTTGATATTGTTTTTGTGGTATTTTTCCAACTTCAAATCATCTGATATATCACACAACTTGAGGAAAAATGCACCAGAAAAGAAAGCATCAAAAATGCTTGTACCAATTCACACTATTTTGCAAAAAAAGGCTACAAAAAGTGTATTCTTTGTCCAAAGATACAATGCAAAATATAAGAATGAAAGGGCTTCAAGGTTGATTTCAAACATCATTTTCTTTAAAAAAAAACAAAAATAAAACTGCCCCGGAGGTTTTTTAAACCAAAGCTAGCAATGGCTTTAAAGGGAATGTGAAATAGAAAGGAAGAAATGAGGCCATGGCCACACGGCAGTGATAAAAAATCAGTTGGATTCTGATTAAGAATCCGACCAGTATTTTATCATCTTTTCAATGCTTTTAGGGGACAATTCTGTCTGTGGTTTGTGGATTCGGCCGACCGCCTTAACCATTAACCACAGCTAAGATTGTGCATGTTCTGAGTTTAGAATTTAGAATTCCAGTGGTGTGAAAATCCCAGTAGAAAATTGTGCAATGTAGACTACTGGACGGATTTTCTATTAAAGTCAATGGGGATGGTGGACAGTCGGTTTTCAAATCCAAAATCCAACTAATAACCCTTTCCGTGTAGATGTAACCTAAGGGGTTGTTCACACGGCGTTTTTGGATCCGATTTTGTTTAAGCCCAATGTGCTTGGTTCACACAACCACTGCTGAAAGATGCTAAGTAAGAGCCATTGTACAGTCATGGCCAAAAGTTTTGAGAATGACACAAATATTATATCTTCACATGATCTGTTGCCCTCAGGTTTTTATGTGTGTTTGTCAGATGTTTTTATCACATACAGAAATACAAGTGCAATCATATTATAATTAACAAAAGCTTTTATTGACAGTTAGAATGAGTTAATGCGGCAAGTCAATATTTGCAGTGTTGACCCTTCTTCTTCAGGACCTCTGCAATTCTCCCTGGCATGCTCTCAATCAACTTCTGGACCAAATCCTGACTGATAGCAGTCCATTCTTGCACAATCAATGCTTGCATTTTGTCACAACTTGTTGGTTTTTGTTTGTCCACCCGTCTCTTGATGATTGACCACAAGTTTCTCAATGGGATTAAGATCTGGGGAGTTTCCAGCCATGGACCCAAAATCTCTATGTTTGTTCCCTGAGCCATTTAGTTATCACCTTTGCTTTATGGCAAGGTGCTCCATCATGCTGGAAAAGGCATTGTTGATCACCAAACTGCTCTTGGACGGTTGGGAGAAGTTGCTCTTGGAGGACATTCTGGTACCATTCTTTATTCATGGATGTGTTTTTAGGCAAGACTGTTAGAGAGCCGATTCCCTTGGTTGAGAAGCAACCCCACACATGAATGGTTTCGGGATGCTTTACAGTTAGCATGAGACAAGACTGGTGGTATCGCTCACCTTGTCTTCTCCGAACAAGCTGTTTTCCAGATGTTCCAAACATTCGGAAAGGGGATTCATCAGAGAAAATGACTTTGCCCCAGTCCTCAGCAGTCCACTCCCTGTAACTTTGGCAGAATATCAGTCTGTCCCTGATGTTTTTTCTGGAGAGAAGTGGCTTTTTTGCTGCCCTCCTTCACACCAGGCCTTGCTCCATGAGTCTCCACCTCACAGTGCGTGCAGATGCACTCACACATGCCTGCTGCCATTCTGAGACGCTCTGCACTGCTGGAAGCCGATTCGAAGCTGGAAACACTTTTAAGAGACGGTCTGGCGCTTGCTGGTCTTTCTTGGGCGCCCTGAGCCTTTTTGGCAACAATGGAAACCTCTCTCCTTGAATTCCTTGATGATGCGATAGATTGTTGACTGAGGTGCAATCTTTCTAGCTGCGATACTCTTCCCTGTAAGACCAGTTTTGTGCAGTGCAATGATGACTGCACGTGTTTCTTTAGAGATAACCATGGTTAACAGAAGAGAAACAATGCTGCCAAGCACCAGCCTCCTTTTAAAGTGTCCAGTGGTGTGATTCTTACTTAATCATGACAGATTGATCTCCTGCCTGTCCTCATCAACACCCACACCTGTGTTAATGGAGCAATCACTGAAACGATGTTAGCTGGTCCTTTTAAGGCAGGCCTGCAATGAAGTTGAAATGTGTTTTGGGGGAAAAAGTTCATTTTCATTTTCATTTTCTAGGCAACTATTGACTTTGCAATTAATTGCTGTTAAGCTGATCACTCTTTATAACATTCTGGAGTATATGCAAATTGCCGTTATAAAACCTGATGCAGTAGACTTTGTAAAAATTAACATTTGTATCAATCTCAAAACTTTTGGCCATGACTGTATAGCTGCACTGCAGTTGAGAACTGCACGGATTGCTCCTCATTATTAATTGTTAATGGCCACCCGGTTTTACAAGCTGTATACCTGCAGATCATGTGGCTGTGAACAATGGTATTCATTGAAATTCACTATTGACTACACAATTTTACAGGTATACACCTTACAAAACTGCGCAGCCATTAAGGGGCCATTCACACAGCGTTTTTGGATCCGTCTTGGATCCGAAAATCGCATCCAAAAAACGCAACGGCGATCGGATCCTAAACGGATCCAACATGTATCCAACACGCATCTGCGTGTTTGGATGTGGGCTGGATGCAGCAGGATCGCACTCTATAGTTTTAAATAGGGCTCCTGCTGCGTCTTTCGGACCAAGAATTGAAATGTCAATTCTTGGAACGAATGCGAAAGACGGATCTGAAAGATGCAATGAGACGCGCATTGGCGATCACTCGTGTAAATGCCGATGTGTGCTTCATATTAAAAGCAATGTAAATCACACTGCTATTTGTTAGATGCGTGTTTGGGTCCATTTGGGGTCCAACAGGATTCAAACATGTATCTAAAAACGTAGTCGCCATGTGAACATACCAAAATACTTCTTCTTTTTACTTGATTCACTTCAAAAAACTGAGGTGGCAGTTTTCCAAAAAACATAAAAAACAAACAATGTTTGAAACCAGCCTGAAAGTATAAATTAATTTCTAATTAACCAATATTCAGTAGCTTCCCTGTCTAATCAGTCATAACGATTCACGTGAAGAATTTATAGGGGTTGTCCACTTTATATTGTTTTTATTTATTATGGAGATCATACAATTTTCTAATACAGATGTATTAAAATTTCTGCAACCATACCTTTTTTATACAAATGCAGTTGGCTTCTGTCTAGGAATAAAAATATGGTAAAGCCAACATTACTGTCCATAGAAATGACTCCTATGGAGTAACTTTATGTACTAAACATGGTGTCAGCCATGTGACCGCCTGGAAGTCAGTTATCAGCAGGATCTATGGGGGTAACTGAATAGGTGCACCAAGGGGGCCACTTCTATGGACAGAAATGTGGACTGCACCATTTTTCTTTCTCTACATAGAGGCCTTTATACTGGTATTAAAAATTGTATGATTTCCTATTATATACCTGATAAGTAAAGACATTATGAAGTGGGCAACCACTTTAAGTAGATGATCAGTTGTGGACAAAAAAACGTCTGGACAGTTGAATTTCTTCATTTACTGTATTTGCTGTATTTATTCACTTAACACTGCAGCACTGCAGAGACTGTTACACTCACATTAGTGGGACACATTCAATAACTAGCATGGCCTTTACAAAAAGTAAGATGTCTGCTAGAGCAAGCATGTCAACAAGGAAGAACCAGGAGGGCCCGCTGGAGCATTCAGTTTTTAAAGACCAGATAACCCACTTAAGATTGTTTTTGTGTGGACCTTTAGAAAGGGATGAGACTATCTTGTTACAGTAGAAGAAGCTTCTACCAAGGATGGTGCATAGGTTAGGGTCTAGGTGCTTGCATTCTGTTCTCATTTATACGGCATAATGTCCTGCTAAAGTAATTATGGGAGATAAGAAACAGTAATAAAAAAAGATGAATTGTAAACGTTGTTCAAAGATTGAATATAATAGATGCACAGCATATTGTTCTTATCACTTTCTGGCATGAATGATGTCCTAACCTAGTCTTTATAGTGTAGAATATTAGTGTTTCCAAACAAAAGAAATGTCACAGACTAACAAAGATAAGGATATTGCTCACAGCTGTTTATACAGGGATTCCACATGTGCATGTATTCAACTCAATACATCTTGGTGCTGACAATCTCTTAATGCTTTCCTTTGCTGACATGTAAGAGCAAAAGGACACAAGTTAAAGGTGAAAGCCTACAAAGATGGGTTGTGTCATCTATAGGAACAAGGTGCAAGGTAAGAATCCCATTAAGATTTTACCCAGAAATGAAGGTTTGTCAAACAGACACCAAAGGAAACAAAGTCTTGTGAGCTGCACTGTTTTGTTATATGCTGTGACTCATACACTAATCAGCCATAACAGTAAAACTAATAACTAAAACTACTGTGAGGCTATGCATAGACAGAAACATGTGATGCACAATGCGGCAGATTTATCGATATTGTCTAACACTTGTAACACGGTGTAAAGTTAGATTAGACATACAATGTGCTACTGTACATTTATCATAGTGGTGATAAATCTGGTGCACCAGAATACCTTGTCCCGGTCCTGACAGGTAGCATATATCTACCTACAGGGGTCCTAAATCTCTACCTACATGGATCCTATATACCTACCTACAGGGGGCCTATATATCTATCTGCAGGGGCCCTAAATATCTACCTACCGAATGGGGTGTCTATATTCCTACCTACCTACAAGACCCCTATATACCTACCTACATACCTACAGGGAGCCTATATAACTCCATACTAGGGACCTATATTCCTACTTATTGGGGAGGCCTATATAACTACCTATCTATTGGGAGACTTAAAGGTCTACCTAGCTAAAATGACCCCATACAGCTACCTTAATGAGAACCACCTATATAAATGGGGTTTCCCTATCTGCCTACCTAGTTTTTGGGTCTACCTACCTACTGTATTGGGTGATTTAATGATCTCCTATATTCGTATGCACAACAAGACTAAAACTTGGTGCACAAATGAGAGTATAGCCATTTAGGCTCACTTTTACTGTTAGAGACAAAAGGGGGTCAGTATTACCATTTGGGACGCTGTAGATGGGAAGTTTGTACAGAGATGGGAATTGCTAGGGAGTCTGAGATGTTTGTTTTGTAAATTATACAGTGAAGAGTTGTGGCAGGGAGAAGATGTCATATCTGTCTGGGACAGATGTCAGTCTTCCCAAGTCTGCTAGTTCCTGTTGTTCCACAAATCATCTGTGTCTGCTGTGTGCTACCTATCTGGTTCATTGTCCCTGAGACTGTGTTGCTGTCCGCTGGTCCGTTGTACCCACTGCCGGACATTCATCTGCTCGCCTGTAGCTTCATTGGTGGTGGCTAGACAGGCATCTGCCCTCCACAGTCCCAAGGATTCACACCCTCTTTCCAAGAGAAGTTTCCGGAACTGTTTGCTTTTCTTGCTATATTTGTCATCTGTGTCTGTTTGCAATAAAGCCCTTGGAAATGTGACAACCATCTGTATGCTTCAGAGCCCCATATGCAGTAGGGTTCATCGAACCCTAGTGCATATGTTTAGACACATGTTTGTTAGCCCCCAGTTCATTTTGGTTATGAGCTGCTCCACTGTTGCATGTCAGTCCCGCCTTCAACCACCTTCGTAGCCAACGCTCACCTCTCACATCAATGGTGCTCCAGAGATTGGCACTGGTGCCATTTCTATCCCCGCCATATACATGCAGCACAAGGATAGTTCACAAACTGCACAGTTTCAGAAATACTGTGTGCAGGGACTGCAACTTCTGCTTCTCTTCTGGCTCATTAGTAGGTCGACATAAGATTATGAGAGAGGTCACCAGCTGTGCCAGCTCCATTAACTTACACTATGTTGCTGTCATAGTACAGGCATTGACACAGTGTAGGGAACTACTACAACACCCTCCATGCAGGACCGTCGCTTCCATTGGGCAGGGTAGGTGATTACCAGGGGTTCCCACGAGCCCAGGAGGGCCTCCTGGGCAGCCATCTATCCTGCCCAGTGTCATGACTTGGCCCCAGTGGCAGGTCCAGACGGCACGTCTCTGTGCAGGCCCGGACACGACGCATCTTTAAACTTCTGTATTTCCTAGGCTGACAGCCCGTAGGCTACCGGTCTAGAAAATCTCGCGAGCCACGTCCCCGGGATGGCGGCGTGAGGGGGTGTCAACCACTTACTCCCAAAAACGCCTCCCGGGCGAGGGCCCCCAGGGAGCACGGAGACGTGAGTAGAGTTTTTTATACCTACAGGGGGGCCATATAACCTACAGGGGGGTTTTAAAAATCAGGGGGCCTAATTTTACAGTGGGTCCTATAACCTACAGAGGGGCATATAATCTACAGGGGGCTATATTCTTCAGAGGGGGCCATATATTCTACAGGGGAGCCATATAACCTACAGGGGGCTATATTCTACAGGGGAGATATATTCTACAGGGGGTGCTATATTCTATAGGTGATACACTACGTGGAAATCCCTAAATAAGCATTTATGCTATCTATCATACATGAAAAAATTTGAACTCTCGGTTCCCTATTTTTTATCAAAAGATGTTTAAGTGCCCCCGACTTTCAACGTGATCTCAAAACGGGCGTCCTATGTACTTTTTCCTCTCAACGAGCCAATCTGGCCTCTCGGGGGTCAACCGACCCTTATTCAGAGAGAAAAATAAAAAACACCCAACCCAAACTGCCCCTTTTTATGACAGCCTGTTAGAGTGGGGGGGGAAAGAAACCCCAAAAGGGAAACACCCCTTCCCTTCCCCCAAGGTAAAATCAATGTACACCAAATATAACATGTTTCTGACACAAAAAAAATTTCTGAAAAAACGAAAAGCAAAAAACCCGGGTGCCAGGCGGGGGTGGGGCACACATGTAATTATACATGTACACACACAGACCGCCACCGTGGGAACTCCCGCAAAAAAAGGGGAATAACTACGTGGAAATCCCCAAAGAAGCATTTTGCTATTATCATACAGAAAAAACTTTGAGACTCTCGGTTCACATATTTTGATCAAAGTGTTTAAGCGCCCCCGACTTTCAATGTGATCTCAAAATGGGCAGTCCCATGCTATCTTTACTCCAATCGGCAATCTGGCCTCTCGCTGGGTCAAAACCCACCTCCCCTTATTCAGGAGAAAAAAAAAAAACACCCCAACCTCAAGTGCCCTTTTATGACGCCCGTTTGGGTGGGCGGGGGCAGAAACCCAAAAAAGGAAGCACCCCTTTCCCTTCCCCTATAGGTTTTAAAAACAATGTACACCAAGTAAACGTATGTTTCTGCACACAAAAAAATTTCTGAAAAACGTATGCAAAAACCCGGGGGCCATGGCAGGGTGCGGCACACATGTATTTATACATGTACACACACAGACGCCCCCGCGGCACATCCCGCAAAAAGGGCAATACATAGTGGAAATCCCCAAAGAAGATTTTGCTATCTATCAAAACATGAAAAAAAATTTAGACTCTCGGTTCACATATTTTGACAAAAGATGTTTAAAATGCCCAGACTTTCAACGTGATCTCAAAATCGGGCAGTCCTATGCATCTTTACCTTCAATCAGCCCCAATCTGGCCCCTCGCTGGGTCAAAAGACCTCATTATTCAGAGAGAAAAAATAAAAAACACCCCAAAATGCAAGCTGCCCCCTTTTTTTATGACAGCCTGTTAGAGGGGCGGGGGCAGAAAACCCAAATGGGAAACACCCTTCCTTCCCATATAGGTTAAAATCAATGTCCCAAGTAAACGTTGTTTTGCACACAAAAACATTTTGAAAAAAAGTATGCAAAACCCGGGGGCCACTGGCAGGGTGCGGACACATGTAATTATACATGTACACACACAGCCGCCACCAGCGGCACACTCCTGCAAAAAAAGGGGAAAACACTACGTGGAAATCCCTAAAAAGCATTTATGTTCTACTACATAAAAAAATTTGGATCTCGGTTCACATATTTTGATCAAAAAAAATGTTTAAGCTGCCCCCGACTTTTAACGGACTCAAAATCGGGGAGTCCCATGCATTTTACCTCTCAATCGAGCCAATCTGGCCTCTCGCGGGTCAACCGACCTCCATTTTCAGAAGAAAAAATAAAAAACACCCAACCTGCAAGCTGCCCCTTTTTATGCGCCCGTTGAGGGGCGGGGACAGAAACCCCAAAAAGGGAAGCACCCTTCCCCCCATATAGGTTAAATCAATGTACACCAAAATATTTAAGTATGTTTTTCACACAAAACCCTTTCTGAAAAAAGTATGCAAACCTGGGTGCCATGGGAGGGTGCGGCACACATGTAATTATACTGTACACACACAGACCCCCACCCGCGGCACATCCTGCAAAAAGGGGAATACACCGTGGAAATCCCTAAAAAAGCATTTATGCTATCTATCATACATGAAAAAAAACTTTGAGACTCTCGGTTCACATATTTTGTCAAAAGATGTTTAAGCTGCCCAGACTTTCAAAGTGATCTCAAAAAAACGGGGAGTCCCTTGCTATCTTTACCCCTCAATCGACCAATCTGGCCCCTCGCTGGGGCAACCCCCTCCTTATTCAGAGAGAAAAAATAAAAAAAAACCCAAAAACCCGCAAGCTGCCCCCTTTGACAGCCGTTAGAGTGGGCGGGGACAGAAACCCCAAAATGGGGAAACCCCTTCCTTCCCATATAGGTTAAAATCCAAAGTACACCCAAATATAACGTATGTTTCTGCAACCAAAAAAATTTCTGAAAAAACGTATGCAAAAACCTGGGTGCCACTGGCGGGCTGCGGGACACATGTAATTTAAATGTACACCACAGACCCCCACCAGCGGCACACCCTGCAAAAAGGGCAATACATACGTGGAAATCCTAAAAAGCATTTATGCTATCTATCATACATGAAAAAACTTTGAGCTCTCGGTTAAATTTTATCAAAAGATGTTTAAGCGCCCGACTTTTTAACGGATCTCAAAATCGGGGGAGTCCCTTTCTATCTTTTTCCTCTCAATCGAGCCAATCTGGCCCCTCGCTGGGGCAAACCCACCCCCATTATTCAGAGAGAAAAAAAAAAAAAACACCCAAAAATGAAGCTGCCCTTTTTTTGACACCTGTTGAGTGGGCGGGGACAGAAACCCCAAAAAGGAAGCACCCCTTCCTTCCCATATTAAAATCATGTACCCAAATATAACGTAATTTCTGCACACAAAAACATTTTGAAAAAACGATGCAAACCCGGGGCCCTGGGGGGCTGCGGCAAATGTAATTTTTCATGTAAAACACAAACCCCCCAGCGGCCACTCCCCAAAAAAAGGCAATCCACGGGAAATCCCTAAAGAAGCATTTATGTATTATCAACATAAAAAAACTTTAGACTTGGTTAAATATTTTGATCAAAAAATGTTTAAGCTGCCCACGACTTTCAACGGATTCAAAAAGGGCAGTCCCTTTCTATTTTACCTCTCAACGAGCCAATTGGCCTCTCGCTGGGTCAACCGACCCCATTATTCAGGAGAAAAAAATAAAAAACACCCAACTGCAAAGTGCCCTTCTTTGGGTTTTTTTTTTTTGGGTGTTTTTTTATTTTTTCTCTTATAATGGAGGTCGGTTTTACCGCGAGGGCCAGATTGGCCGTTGAGAGGTAAAGATAGCATAGGACGCCCGATTTTGAGATCACGTAAAGCGTGGGCGCTTAAAACATCTTTTGATCAAAATTTGAACCGGGTCTCAAAATTTTTTTTATGATATAGATAGCATAAATGCTTCTTTAGGGATTTCCACGTAGTGTATTGCCCTTTTTGCAGGGTGTGCCGCTGGTGGGGGTCTGTGTGTGTACATGTATAATTTAAAGTGTGCCCCAGCCCCGCCAGTGGCACCAGGGTTTTCATACGTTTTTTAGAAATTTTTTTTGTGCAGAAACATACGTTATATTTTGGTGTACATTGATTTTAACCTATTGGAAGGGAAGGGGGGCTTCCATTTTTGGGGGTTTCTGCCCCCCCCACTCCAAAAAGGCTGTCTAAAAAGGGCAGCTTAGGTTGGGTGTTTTTTATTTTTTCCTCTGAAAATGGAGGTCGGTTGACCCAGCGAAGAGGCCAGTTGGCTGATTGAGAGGTAAAATAGCATAGGGCGCCGATTTTGAATCACGTTGAAAAAATGTGGGCATTAAAATCTTTTGAACAAAATATGTGACCCAGAGTCTCAAAGTTTTTTTTATGATAAAAGATAAATGCTTTTTTAGGGATTTCCCGTGTGTATTGCCCCCTTTTTTCAGGAGTGTGCCCCTGGTGGGGGTTGTGTGTTACATGTTAATTACAGTGTGCCCCAGCCCCCGCCATGGCACCCAGGTTTTCATCTTTTTTTTAGAAATGTTTTTGTTTGCAGAAAATAGTTAACTTGGTGTAATTGATTTTAATATATGGGAAGGAAAAGGGGGCTTCCCTTTTTTGGGGTTTTTTTTCCCCCCCCCACTCTAACAGGCTGTATAAGAAGGGCCCCTTGCAGGTTTGGGGGTTTTTTTTTTTTTTCTTCTGAATAAGGAGGTCGGTTTTACCCAGGGGGGGCCGATTGGCTCGATTTAGAGGGAAAGATGCATTGGGCTGCCCGGGATTTTGGATCACGTGAAAATCGTGGGGAGCTTAAACATTTTTGATCAAAATTGTGAACCGAAGTCTCAAAGTTTTTTATGTATGATAGATAATAAAAGCTTCTTTTGGGATTTCCCGTAGTGTATTGCCCTTTTTGCAGGAGTGTGCCGCTGGTGGCGGTCTGTGTGTGTACATGTAAATTACATGTGTGCCGCACCCCGCCCGTGGCACCCAGGTTTTGCATACGTTTTTCAGAAATTTTTTTGTGTGCAGAAACATACGTTATACTTTGGGGTACTTGATTTTAACCCATAGGGAAAGGAAAGGGGGGCTTCCATTTTGGGGTTTTTTTTCCCCGCCCCCCCCAACAGGGTGTCTAAGAAGGGCAGCTTGCAGTTGGGGTTTTTTTTTATTTTTTTTTCTGAAAAAATGGAGGTGGGTTGACCCAGCGGGGGCCAAATTTGGTCGATTTTAAGGTTTAAAAAACAAACTCCCATTTTGAAACTTAAATCGTGGGCCTTAAAAATTTTTTCAAAATATGTGAACCGAGGTCTCAAAGGTTTTTTTTCATGTAGATAATAGCAAAATGTTCTTTAGGGGTTTCAAAGTGTGTTTGCCCTTTTTGCAGGAGTGTGCCCCGGTGGGGCTGTGTGTGTACATGTAAATTTTCATGTGTGCCCCGCCCTGCCGTGGCACCAGGGGTTTTCATACGTTTTTTTCAGAAAAAGGTTTTTGTGTGCAAAAAAAACATACTTATACTTGGGGGGTACATTGTTTTAAAAACTTAATCTGGGGAAAGGAAAGGGGTGCTTCCATTTTGGGGTTTCTGTCCCGACCCACTCTCACAGGCTGTTCATAAGGATGGGGGCCAGCTTGCAGGGAACGGGGGTGGGTTTTTTTAACATTTTTTTTTCTCTCTGATTTTTTTTAAATGGGGGAGGGGTCGGGTTGATCCCAGCGGGAGAGGGCCTTGATTGGGCTTGGAGCTTCGAAATTGAAGAAGGTAAAAGGGGATTTAGGATAGGGGGGGGGGACTGCCCGATTTTTTGAAGGAATCACGTTGAAAAAAAAAGTCGTGGGCAGCTTAACACATTTTTTGATCAAAAATTATGTTGAACCGAGGAGGTCTCACAAAAAAGGTTTTTTATGTATGGATAGAT
This sequence comes from Phyllomedusa bahiana, assembly GCA_025379985.1. Classification (NCBI taxonomy): domain Eukaryota; kingdom Metazoa; phylum Chordata; class Amphibia; order Anura; family Hylidae; genus Phyllomedusa; species Phyllomedusa bahiana. Next base: position 38,562 of record JAODAL010034568.1, read on the forward strand.
AGCATTAAAAGCTTCTTTAGGGGATTTTCCACGTAGTATGTACTTGGCCCTAAAAAACAGGGGGAGGTTTAGGGCCAACAGAGTGGGGCCCACTAAATGGGGGGACAGGGGAGGAGTGGGATGTTGACGGGTTGGGCAGCCGCATGAGGTAGGGGGGGGGGGGGGGGGGGGGGAAACCAGTGCACAAATTCACTCTGGAGTATAGAGAGGTGGGGCAAAAAAAAACAGGGGGAGTAAGGGGCCACAGGTGGGGCACCCCAAATAAAAACAGGGAGGGAATGGGAGGGTTCCACGGGCGGGCATGCAGGCATTTTTGAGGTTTCAGGGGGGGTCAGTGGGCAAACAAATCACCATTTCGGGAGGTGGCACAAACAAAACCAGGAGTAGGGGCCACAAGAGTGGGGGGGCACAATTGGGGGACGAGTTTGGTGGAGGTTGGGACGGTGGCACAAGGCATTTGAGGTTTTCCATGGGAACCCCAGGGGGGACAAAATCCCACAATTTCTTAGAAGGCGGGGCAAAAAAAAAAAAAAAAAAAAAAAAACAGGAAATAGGCCCCCACAGAGTGGGCACAATAAAAAAAAAAAACCCAACCAGTGTCTAAGGTCACCAAAAGGGCAAGCGGGCCCACAGGCCAGCAAGCTTTTGGGAGGGTCAGACACAGGTGGGCCACAATGGGGGGGGGAACAATTCTGGAGGTGGCAAAAAAAACAGGGGGGAATGGGCCACCAGGGGGAGTGGGCCAACAATGGGAACCACAGTGTTCTATGGTCCACGGGCATGGGGCAGCCCACAGGCAAGGGCAGCATTTTGAGGTCAGGGACAGTGGGCCAACAAATGGAAACATTTCTGGGAGGTGGGCAAAAAAAACAAACAGGGGAGGGGTAGGCCAATTGAGTTGGGCCACAATGACAGAGAGTTGGGAGGTCACGGGCGCCCAGCAGATTTTGTGGTTCCAGGGGTGGGGACCAGTGCAAACAAATTTGACAATTTTGGGAAGGTGGGCAAAAAAAAACCAAGGCGTAGGGGGCCAACCAGGAGTTGGGCCCCCAATGGGGGGGGGGGGTACAGGGGAAGGTGGGGGAGGTGCGGTGGGGCCAGGAAGCAAACAGCATTGATGTCAGAGAGAAGTGGCCCAACAAAAATGGACACCAAGTCTGGGATTTTCCACGGCCCCACAGCCAAAATTCAGCAGGGGGGCAGCATGGAGGTCAAAAAAAAGGGGTGGGGGGGGGCAAAACAATGACAGAGTGTGGGGGAGGTGGGTGGCCAAGTTTAAACAGGTCCCTGGTAAAAGATGGGGGTTGGTGTGGGGCAGATGGAAAAGTAAAAAACTGTTCAGGCAGATTGTGTGGCATCTTGGGCGGGGGTTGGGGCGGGGCATCAGGGGGAAATAAGGTGGCTTGAGGGGCAGGTAAGTTTGGAACCCAGGACTTCATTTCCTTACATGGTTTGGGTGGAGGGGGCGTTCATGGGGCTGATTGGTTAGTCTGAACGCATAAAGGGCATTGGTGTTGTTGGAAAAAAAATCCTGGGGCCGATCCCACGGGCATGATTTCCATCCTTGGGGACAAAAAAAGGTTCAAGGGGGGGACGTTTCCCACATTTTTTTCTGTGGGGGGACAAGGGCGGGTTTCTTCTTGGGTTTTTTCGATGGCCTCGGCGGCACTGGAAAAAACATCACGGCTCTTTGGATTTTTTTGCCAACCACTACTGGCCTGGCAAAGGGGGGAACAGGGGGGCTTCTCCACTGCAAACCTCGTGCAAAGTTGCGGGCCACACATCCCAGTTTGGCTGGCCCCCAGAAGGGTTCCAGGCGGTTTCTTTTAAAATGGGGGGGCAGGGAGTTTGCTGTTCCAAAGTTTAGGCATTCTCTGGTTGGTTCCCAAGGGATCTTTTTCTTCCAAGGGGTCCTGGCTGCTTGTAGGCTGGGCGGGGGGAATGCCCCTCCTAAAACTAGGGGGCGGGTGTGAAGGGAAGATTGCTCAATCAGTGGGACTCCAGGAACTTTGGGTGCTTGCTTGATGAGCTGGGTTTTTTTAAATTGCTTCCTACCCCTCCCCCAACTTCCCCCAGCAGCCGGCGGGCAGTTAGGTACATGAGCGCTGAAGAAACCCCCCGGTCAGGGAAAAACCGTCCAGAGGAAGAGGATTCGATGCCGCCACATAAGGAGCAAGCGGCCCCAAAAAAACCTGGGGGGGGGGGGGACTACGGGGAGGATTTCCCTATTGTATTTGAGTTGGGTCCTTTCCCTCTTCAGGCAGATGGGGAAAAAAAAAGGGGGGCTCCCATTTTTTGGGACCGGTAGCGAGGACCCAAATAGGGGTGGAGGGAGCCCCCAAAAGTTCCCATTCCTTTGCCGGGATGGTGACTATTTAGCTGGGTCCACTAGGCCAGGAAAAAAAAAAAAAAAAAAAAAACAGGCATTGCTTTGCGGGCCATCTGCACAAAAAAGTGGGGGGGGGGGACCTCGTGGGGCTTCCTGGCCTCCTCTCCACTGATATGCCCGGTGTTGCGGATCATCTGCTCGGGGTTCCCCATTTCCCATTACCCCTCAGATGTCCCGCTCCTCCTCTCTTTTACCTGGGGAGAAAAAAAATCCCCCTCATTTTTCCCCGACAATGCTTTTGTCCAAAGTCCTCCTCCTCCTCCTTCTCCTTTTTTTATTTCCCCACCGGGACTCTGTGGCCGCGAGTGTAGTCTCCCCTCTCCATTCCCGCCCAGACAGATTTTTTCGCATCTGTTTCCCCGGACAGAAGCAGTGGAATGAGTTATTCATCCCCCAGTCCTGGCGACTGACAAATAAAAAGTCGCCTCCTCGAAATGGGGTCAACAAACGGCAGGGTTTTACGCTTGAGCTGCCCACTGGCTTATCACAGTTTTTCACAAGGGGAGTAAAACCTGCCCGTGGATCATCAAAAATTTTTAAAAGGCCCTTTCTTTTTAACAGTAGGGTCCAAAAAAAGTGCAGGTGGAAATTTTTCCCAAAGGGGGGGAAAAAAAATCGCATATAAGGTGTGTTGGGGGGGCCGTTTCCGCCGCTACAACTCGAGGAGGGGTTCCCTGGGGGTTTGTAGGAATGGGAAGTGCTGCCCCCCAGTTTCCTGGCCTTTTTTTAGAAACTTCGAAGAATTTGGGGGAAGACTTCGGGGGAAAACCTTTTCACAACCAGATTGAAAAAACATGCGCCATGCAGGGGGGCATGGGGGCCATCACTCCTCAGTGCAGCGCGGACCCATGTTACTCTCATTGTCATCCCCCCTGGTTCCGATTTGCAGTTGGCGCGGGGTAAAAAACCAAAACATGATTTTTTTGCTGATGACGCGGACAGTTTTCCCCACCTGTGTAATTTCGTTTCGCCGAGGCAAGCCCAGGTGTAAAAAAAAAGTGTGACCCCCCCCGCTGTGCCCTTCAAGTGGTTGTGGGGCATAATGTGGAGGCTGGGGGTGGTGGTGGAGGGGGGGGGAGGAGGCGGACATTGGCCCAGGAGCCGCAGTTTTGCAAAAGTAGGAGAAAGCGGGGTTCCTGTCCAAGGGGTTGTTTTGGGGGCCTGGGCCGGAAGCACATTCCCCCCCATTAGCCATAAAGGGGCATGTATGGCCCTTTACCATAGTTACAGCTCCACCCTTTCCGTGCACCTTGGAACAAAAAACCCATAAGTCAAGGACTGGCCCACCTTTTGTTTTTCCCCCTTTTTATGAAGGCTGTTTTCTGCCTTTTTGGGAAAGAAATTACGGCTTGGAAAAACTCTCCATCTCGGCTCGACATAAGCCATTAGTTTCGAAAAAGGGGCAGATCCACCATTTGGAAAAAAGGGAGGGCTGCAGCACCAATAAAATTCGACAGGATACGGTTTTACTTCTACACCTTAGGATGGTTGGACGCTACTGTTGTCTCTTTTTTCAATCACCTCGATGAAAAAATCTGGTTGCGCCATGAGTAGCGAGGAGAGGAGCATCTGACCGGGGAATGATTCAAAGAGAAAAAAAAAAAAAAAGCTCCTTTGCAGAGGTGGTGGAAAGCCTTTCTGGGGTGAATGGCTGCATGCCACTGGGCGCTGCTGCTGTTTTTTGCGGCGGCAGGAGGGGGCCACCCCCCAAATTTAGCCCGTTTTCTCCCCCCGGCCATGGATGGTGGGGGCTGCATTTGTTGAGCAGGGCAGTGGGGGCCAAAAAGTTAGCTCCCTGGCCACGCTTCATTTTTTCCCCCCCGATTTAATATACCATAATTTTTTGGCTCCTCGGGTCTTGGCAAAGAAAAATCCCCGACGCCGAAAATGGTTTTACCGTCAAAAAGCTCCGCCTGAGTGACTAAAGCTGCCCACTTCTCACTGACCCCCGTCCGCTACTTTTTTTGGACCTGCAAAAAATGGGTTTTTTTTACCCCCGGGGGCCCCTTGGGGTCCCGACCCTCCATGCTGTATCCCGCTTACTCGGGCCCCCCCCGACCCATTGCTGGCGCACCGCTGCCTGATCCAAGTGACGCCCTCTTCTCCCGACGATGTGAAGCCCTTGCCTACCCGGTTCCCAAATTCGGTCGGCTCTCCCTCTCATTTTTTTGTTTCATCGTCACTGCTGTCCTCATCCCGGGCTTGGGATGCAGAGGCTGACCCCTCACAACATGAAACCCCCCATGCCCTTCAACACTATACTTTTCCCGGCTACTGCAAGAAAGCAAGGGATATTGGCCCCCCTTTTCTTCGCTGCCATTAGCTGCTGACTGTCCTCCTCTCCCCGTGTATAGGGCTCTGAGCCCAACCAATAGTAGATCTCTGGCTGGGGGAAAAAAGGATGGGGGGGGCAGAGGGGGGGTTGAGGAAGGGGGGGCCGTGACCGCTTTTCCCCGGGGCCCTGCCAACAAGGGTTGTGTCTGACGTTCCCCCCGACTTGGCGGGGTTGTCAGAGGTCATTGGGAGGGGAAGTGGATGACCCAGTCAACCAAACAAAAAAACCATTTGGGGGTTTCGAAAAAAAACATGGCCGCAAAAAAGACAGCGGCGTTGGGCCCCCCCACCGAGTGACCCCGCTGCGGACGTTCCCCCTTTTCTGTGGCTGCGAACTGGCCTGCTCCAGGGGGGTTTTTTTGTGCCTTGCCATCACAGGTGAAAGAGCCTGCCCCCCCTCTCTGTTGAAAAACTGTTTGTTCTAAAATTACAGACCTGTTTTGATGAAGATATCTGTTATTGATAAAATACACACCCTGTATTTACTCCAAATGAACCCCCCAAAAAGCTTGGGTAACCCCCTTTGGATATAAAAAGCGCTCCACAAAAAAGGGGAGGAAAAAAAGATTTTTTTGTGCGTTTTAATTGTAGAGCTGTAGACAGAAAAATAATTTTTGATCAAGGAGTCTTTTTTATGAAGATATTTTTTTGGCTGTTCTTCTTCCTATATTTTGAGTTTATGTGGTCTTAAATCACACTGTCCCTGGCACAGAGTGTCTCTGCTGCTTTGTATTACTGAGGTTTAGGCACTTCATGTGTCACTGCATGGTGTTTTCATATTGAACAGTATTTTCTCCTAG